>CAUYPK010114419.1:0-48411 GCA_963574355.1 Loris lydekkerianus | reverse complement strand
TATTGTAATTGTTTTGGGTATATATTTTTATTTTTGAAATTTACCAGTGGCTGCTGCATTTTCCACCTCGGCTTATACTCGAGTCACTAAGTTTTCCCAGTTTTTAGGGTGAAATTAAGGGGGTCGGCTTATACTCAGGTTGGCTTATCCTTGAGTATGTGTGGTAATATGTGACCTTCTGTGTCTGCCTCCGTTTACTTAGCACAGTGTCTTCCCAGGTTCATCTGTGTTGTGGTGTGTGTTAGAGGGTCTCCCTTTTAGACTCCTGAACAATTTTCTATTACCTGGCTATTTTGCATCTTGTTTACTCCAGTGGATGGACATCTGGGTTGTTTCCATTCCCCGGCTGTTGTGAATTGTGCTGCTGTAAACATCTGCACACACGTCTGTATTTCCATATACTTTCATTTCTCTTAAGCAGAGACTTAAGAGAGAATGCAGGGTCATGTGACAAATTTGCTTTTAATGCTGGAAGAAAATGGCAAGCCATTCCAAAATCTTTGCATCATTTTGTAAAAATAATTTTCAAAATGCAAAAAAGAATGATCATGGGAAAGGATGACCCACCAGATGTTTAAAGCTATTATATTATAGTGTATACATTATATTAATATGTAGTATATGGTACAAATGTTATTGTATAACTAAAATAATTTCCAAAGTGTGTTAATAGTACAAAAATACACAAACACACTTGCAATTGCCCAGAAAAAAGACCCAGAAGTGCATAAAATTTTTGAATGTGGTAGAGACCCTGAGGTGGGTAAGATTTTGTAAAACACATGGAAATAATGTGCTGTTTAAACAATTTTTCTATAAATGGCTATTTAGAAAAAATATATGTTAGAGTCTCACATTGCTATATACACTGAAATAAGTTTTAAATAGGTTGATGAATTAAATATGTAAAAAAAGTCACTGGAATGAAAATTACTTTGTTGATTCAAATTACTTGAGATGGCAAAGGACTTCCAAAGAATAAATGAAATAGAACAAATACAAAATAAATTGAGTTAACAGATTTAATGTATAAGAATTTTTATATCATCAATAATATTTGAAATGTTACAAAGATATGAAAATATTTATATACTAGGAAATACTATACACACAAATATATGACACTCAAATAAAATGTCACATATAAAATTGTAATATAGGATAAAAACTAGAAAAACCAAGCTTACATGGAAAATAAAATCTCTGTTAACCTTATTAACACAAAGAACACTTCTCAATCTGCAAGAAAAGAAAAAATTAACACTCTCTTTTTAAAGATGGCAGCACACTATTTGCCAAAGACATTACTATTGAACACACATAATAAAAGCATTCAACCCCTTTTATATCAAATTTAATTTAAAAATAGTGTTTCTTACCTATCACAAAGGCATTCCTGCTTATGCAGCTTAAGGGGTCATACTCCCTGCTGGCAGGTGCAGCAAGGTGAGGGTTCTCCCGCAGGTGCGTAAACAGCCCACGGGGAAGCGTTGTTTTGGGAAAGTTCATGCCCTTTGATGCAATATCTCATGCCTAGGAATGTATGCTGAAGAAATGAGCAGAACATGCTCAAAGATTGATGTACCAGCTGGTCACTGAAGCACGATATATTAATACTACAGAAAACTAGACAGCATCTGAATATCCAAGAATAGAGAAGTGGGAAAAGTAGTGTATAAAAATTAAAAAATATTCTGTGCTTGTTAAAAATCATGCCTTTACTGACTACCTGTGCCGTATTAAAATCCCCATAACTTAACATTCATTACAAACACAGCATAGAGTTGTACACACTGTGGCATCTCAACTTTATACAACTGTATTCATATTTACCTCTGTTTTTCTTTTGTATCCACCATAATAAGCATGGACATAAGTATTCTAGAATACATCTATGATTTCTGAGAGGAAAAATTGTGGATTTATATTTATCTTCTTTATAGGTTTCTGTGTTTTTTAAATTTTACACAAAAATCATTTTATTTTATGCTAGAAAAAAGGCTTATTGAAGGCAAAGAGAGACATGCCTGATATACAAGCTCATTTTAGAGTACATGTGCCTTTTTTTCTGCAACCTTCTTGGAAAATCACCAAAGATACAAAGCACAGATACAAGCAAGGCGCCCCCTATGCGAATAAAAGGCTGCCCATAGTGGTTAGGATGAGAGGCCCAGGGAGGGACCAGTTTCACTTTGTGTGCCTGCTTACGCCGTGGGTCATTTTTTATTTTCTGCGAGTGTATTTATCTATTTTGTAAGTTGTGACCGAGTCTTCTTTGCTGCTGTTTATACACTTCCCTCCCCGGTTTTACAACCACAACACGTGGGCGGAGATTCCTGTTGCCGCCCTGTGTTCCTTTGGAATTTGGTTTCCGCTGAGTTCTGGCCTTGCCTTTGCTCTCTGCCAGAGCTGCTGGGGTGAAATGATGGTGGGAAACGTGGTCACCAGCTCCCCGGAGAAGGGTGGTGTCCCCTATAGATCTTCATTAGCTCGGTGGGCCTGCTGTCCCCCGCCAGAGCACTGACTGCGCGGCCAGCCTGGAGCGGCCTTCCCCGAGGCCAGTCCTGCTTATGAAGTGCTAAGCGCTCAGTTTAACTAGGACCCTCAGGCCTGCACGTAGTGGGAGCAGCTCATTTACAAGGAGGTGCTGGGGAGCTGCAGGCAACCGGCTGCGTGTGATGCAGGCCCAGGTCACGGGCTCTGAACCTCATCTCAGTATGTTTCTGGAGAGAACCAGGCTCCAGCCCTTCCAGGTCTGGGTGTCACCTCCAGGCCTAGGCTGCAGGGTCTGGGTATCACTTCCAGGCCTAGGCTGCAGGGTCTGGGTGTCACCTCCAGGCCTAGGCTGGAGGGTCTGGGCAGGAGACCTGCACCGTCTCCACTGTCTGAGCTGATACTTCTGTGTTCTCAATGACTCCCCATCATGGGTGTCAGACTTCAGGAGTCTTCTGATTATTCTAAGTCATCACTAATTGCCAGGCTGAGCAGAGGTGGGAAGGGAAGTAGAAGCTCTGGAGGTGTGGGCAAACCTCTGGAAGGGACCGAGGGAGAATGCCCCCCTAATTTGCTGCCTGACTCACCCAGGAAGCCAGGGCATGGCCAGTCCTCCCTCTCCTCTGCTTTTCCATCTCTGGAGCTGGGCTGCACAGGCAGGGTGACCAGGCAGAGGCACTTGACTGGGGGTCCCCCAGCCTCAGTAGCAACAGAAATGTACTTTGAAAAATCAGTTTTAATAAAGCCCCAGCACTGACCCCAGAAACGTTATGTATTTATATTATTGACTTCTGTATGAGGTGATTTGTTAGGAAGGAAAAAAAAAAAAAAAGTCTTTCTGCTCTCGTCTTGAGACCTGAGGAAAAAAAATAACTAAAATTAGAGAAACTGGAGATATAAACGCAGTAAGTAGAATAAAGCAAAATACCTCTGGGGTGTTCGTCTGCCGCGGCAGTCATTTCATATCTCATCCGTTACATGAATGCGATAGCTCTCTCCTTTCTGATAGTATCATTATGTAGACTCTACAGATTCGATTCCATTTACAAGTCAATGGTGTGAGATTTTATGGCAATTCTTTTTTAGTGAGTCGATTCTGTATGATCCATCTCAGTAGGAAAAAAAAATTCAAAAGAATGTTTAAATGTTTGCCTTTCCAACCTCTCTGCAGAAGGGTCTCAACCCACCGGCCATTGTCCATTACAGCTCTCTGTTCCCCGGGAATGCCTAAAAGCCAGGTTCAGGTATCCTTGCTTTCCAGGAAAGAATAATTCATTGATTTACAGGCCTGGAGCTTGCAGTGGACAAAGAGGTTGTACGCCATGTAGAGGACCTTCCCGTCTAATTTTGAAGCCAAAAGATGAAGGGAAAAACTTGGAAGAAAATCTAAGATAGAGTATATGTTACTCCCAAGCATGGCTCCCTCTCGGGAGTGACAGAGAGTCTTTAAAAGGTCATTAAGCCCCTCCAACAGATGGGTGTAGACCCAAAACCTGTGGGTCTCACCACAAAATAAATCACATTTCACTCCTCCACATTCGTGTGTTGGAGTCCTGACCTCCGGCACAGTGTTTGGAGATGGGGTCTTTAAAGAGGTTGTTAAGTTAATACAGTCTCTTTAGAAAGAAGTATGGAGAATCCTCAAAGATCTTAAATTAAATCTCCCATTTGACCCTACAATCCTACTACTAGGCATCTACGCAGAAGAAAAAAAGTCATTTTATCATAAGGACATTTGCACTAGATAGTTTATCACAGCTCAATTTACAATCACCAAGATGTAGAAAAAGCCCAAATGCCCATCAACTCAGGAATGGATAAACAAATTGTAGTACATGCACACCATGGAATACTATTCAGCCATAAAACAGGAGGTGACGTCACATCTTTAGTAATATCCTGGATGGAGCTAAAACACGTTCTTCTTAGTAAAGTATCACAAGAATGGAGAATCAGTTATCCAATGTGCTCAGTACTAATAGGAAGCCAGCAGATGATCTGATGCAGCCCGTGTAGGAGGAGGACTCATCTCAGCTCAAGCTGGGGGAAGGGGCATGAGAGAAGGAGAGCGTTGGGGGTGGGGTGCTCTCACTGAATGCGCGTGGGAGGGGGTATTTGGGCGAGGGTGTGTGGGACATAACCACAAGAGAGACTCTACCTAACAAAATCAAATATTTTGACCTGGTCCTGGTTGTTTGTACCTTCACATTAACTTGAAATAAATTAAAAAAAAAAAAAAAAAAAAAATGTGTCCACGAGAGTAGATCCCACTCCAATTGGTCTGGTATCCTTCTTGAAAGAGGAAATTGGGATTTAAACATTTACAAGGGGAGATGATGTGAGAAGACGTGGGGAGAAGGTGGCCACCCACCAGCTGAGTGCAGAGGCCGGAACAGACCCTCCCTCATGACCTCAGAAGGGACCAGCCCTGCCTACACTGTGAGCTCAGACTTTTGTGAGATGACACATTTCTGCTGTTGAAGCCACTGGGTGTGTGGACACAGAGATGAAGGAGCCTTTTGGGAGGATGGGACATGTGAACAGGGCTCTGAACACAACGTAGGACTGTGCCCAGGGCGTGTTCACCGGAGGAAAGGGGCAGCAGGAAGGCGGCCCGGGGAGCTGGTGTGTTTGCTTTGTCCCAGCTGTGCAAGGATGTTCAGACCACTTGAGCCACTGCAGGGCCCCCAAGGCACTCCTGAGATGGGGCTCAAGCTTTGCGCCAGGGACAGAAACCCTGGACAGAGGAATGTTGTGAAGTTTGCACTGTCACAATAGGCTCTTGGAGTTCCCAGGGACCAGAGCTGTGGGACGTCTGAAGAGGAAGTGAGAGATTCCACCTCCGAGACAGGACTTGTGGCCCCAGAAGGGAGGGAGGGACTTATAATGAGGGTGGAAGGAAGGTTCCAGAGAGAAGAACACTGGGATGGAAAGAAAATTAAATCAATGAATTCAATAATTGTTTTACATTAATAGAAAAATTTCATAATTTCCACAAACTTGCAATTTGAAACAGATTTTCCTTTTTTACAAGATTTGGAGTTTTAGTGACGTTCTGCCCTAATAAAGATTTCCAATATTGTTACTTGTGCTGGAAAATATTTTTTAAATGAAGGACATGGGTACATTATAGAAGTGACATAGTTCTGTGTTTCCGTGACTAACAGGTTGCATTATTGATTTACAGCTCATTGGTTGTGGTTCCCTGTGCTCTTTCTTTCTAGCCATTTAGTTTTTTCATTGCCTTTCCATTGGTCTTTTATCTTTTGGTGGTGGAAATTAGCCCAATGTGCTGCCAAAATTCCCATCATGGAAGCATTTTGGAGGGATAGAATCCAAACTGACAAATTGTATTTTAAGATATTGTGTATTTAGGCATGGGATATGTTTCCTAAAAACATCATTAATCACATGCATGATGTTAAGTATTCAGTTCTTCCTTATTATTTTACACTTAATGTGCTCATCTTGTTCACGCATGTTTCACACTGAACACAGTCCCTGCCACTCCCACCCTGACATTGGGCACGGCCTCTATTATGGGGGCTCAGTGCGGGGGCCCAGGAAAGTTGTGCTCAGCCCTCAGCTGACCACTGCAGAGCCACAGCTGGCACCTGGTGGGCAGCCCAGGAATCACCTCCTGGGGCCCCAGAAGAAGAGGCTTGGCAGAAGTCATCCAGTTTCTTGGGTTCCCAGTCCTAGGTCTGTCTCTGCTATGTTACTGTTCTCCTGGCTCCCCCTTCCAAGATTAGAGCTTTGGGATGTCCCTTGTCAGCCCTGATCCTCTTCCAAGACACTTTCTCTGGTTCTAAGTCACTTACCTTCTCCCTTGGATTCTCTGGTGTGGATCTCATGAAGCACCTGAAAGTGGAGACGGACACCTTCATGGCTGTCCTGAGTTGAATAGTGACCCTTCTCACAATTCCTGTCTACTTGGAACTTCAGAAGGTGACCTGATTTGAAAATAGAGTCTTCGTAGATGGACCAAGTTAGGGTGAGGTCAAAATAGATTAGGGTGGACCCTAAACCCTATGGCTTCTGTCTTTTTAAGAAGAGAAGACAGAAAGATAGACAGAAGAGCCACGTGACAACGGAGGCAGAGAATGGAGCCATGTGGCACAAGCCCAGTTCCCGGGGGTAACAGCCAGAGGGGGAGGAGAGGGAGGATTCTCCCCTACAGATTTTGCAGGGAGTAGGCCTGTTGGAATGCTGAGTTTGGACTCCTGGCTTTCGGGATTGTGTGAGAATACATTTCTGCTGCATTAAAACACACAAATGTGGTAAATAGTTCTGGCAGTCCAGGACACTGGTGGATGGGAAGCCATGATTCCCATTGTTTCTAGGTGCAGGGTGTGAGCTCTGGGGTCGGCGTACTGAGCCCAGGCGCTGATGGAGGAGGGCCCCAGCTCCCTACCTGAGTCTTTGGCCTGTCATCTCGGTGACCCGCTCCTCCCCTCCCCCAACTGCTGGTAATTGCACCTGACCAGAGAACTGTGCTCTGTAAGGCCAGGAGGTGACCAGAGGGAAACTGGGCTCCGGAGTAGGGCGTGGTGGGCCGTTTCTTACCTGCCAAATCAGGAAGTAGCACCAGCATCACATGAATGCCGATCCTCCCCACATAAAAGCCCTCAGTTCATGTGCTTTCCGCCTCTAGTTTTGGTCAACACAGACAGGAAAGTACTTGGGTCCAAATCTGAATCCTGCTGTCAATATTTTTTGTGTGTGTGAAGTTACCTTATATTCTCCTGTGCTCCATACACACAGGATTAAAAGAATAGCACAGACCTGACAGTTCTTTAAGGTAAAATAAAGGAACAATATGAAGACCTCAGAACAATGCCTGGCATATAAGACACACTCAGTATATGTTAGATTTTATCCTAGAAAACTTCTAGATTTCCCCTTCTACTTACTGGCTGGAGGCTTGTGGGGACCAGGAGCGGCTGTGAGTCATTCCTGGTCATCTTCTGGCAAGCTGGGCTGAACGGTGGCCATCTCCTATAGACCAGGTCCAATCTCACGTGCCAACAGCACAAGGGAAACTGCTCGGAGGCTCTGGAAAAATGTCTGGCAACCCCAAATCATGAGCACTGTGCATCTCAGGGTCCGCCTGCTGCATCCTGGGCAGGACTTGATTTCCTGTTCTGTCCCCCATTCCCACTGCTCCTCCTGGGCTGAATGCACTGACCTTGCCTTCTGCAGCCTATCTGGGAAGGATGGACTGGTTCTGTGAAGCGGCATGGACAAGCTCCCAGATGGAATCCTTCAGAGGTCTGGCTAGAGGGAAAGCTAATCCCTAACCCAGCTCTCAAATCCCTGGAGGGTCCTGGTCCCTGAGGACAGCCACCTTGACACTCTCCTAGTGAACAGACAGCCAGGTGTGGCTCATGTGGTTAGGGGAGAGCCAGCTGTTCCCATGTAGCTCAGGGCCCAGCCAAGCTGCTCTTGAAACAGGAATGTTCAACCTCCTGGGGTCTAGGGCTCATTCTCCTAACCCACTGGCAAGAGGGACCCTGGCTGGTCTGGGCAAGGCACACGCTCCTGGTGCCCACCTTGGTGGGGCTGGCTGCACTAGAAGGTCTCCATGGCCCTGGGGTGGGAGGCCTTAGAGAATGGCTGACATAGTGAAGGGCTGTCCTTGGGAGCTGGCCTATTTATTCCTAGAGATCTGTCCTGCAAAGTCACATTGGTGGCCCCACGAAACTGCAGGGAATCTGATGGCTCAAAAAGAACAACCCACATGTCTGGCCAAGGATTAGGATGGTGAATTCAGCAAAAGGCAAACAAACAAATGAAAGAAATGTGGGCTTTAAGAAAGATGGGTTATTGTTGATTCCAAATCCAGGCAATCACACTGAGCCTTGGTTTACTTACCCATTAAATTGGGGGTAATAACAATTACCTGCAGCATTGAAGAGGAACAGCTTAATGTAAACTTCCGCACACAGTGAGTCTTTAGTGCACGTTTGCTCTTTTCTTCTCAATGCTACTGCCGATACCCCTGCCAGGACCACTCGCCAGCCATGTGCCCTTCGGGCTAGCTCCCGCTTTTCTCCAAAGTGATGGTTTTACCTGATAGTTAGCTAGATGAAGATTAAACATCTCCCTCCTTTTTGGGAGGACACTGAGAAAAGACACAGCATGTAGAGCTCAGGCTTTGTGATGGATCTGGACAGTCCCATAGCAACGGGCTCATCCCATCTGTGAGCTGAGAGACATTACCTGGGAACCAGACACAGTAGGGCTGCCTGCCTCCTGGGTGGCTGATGCTGGTGTGTCACCCAGCCTGCTTCCTGTGGCCAGTGGATGTGCGGGAAAGGGTGTTCGGTGCAGAAGTGAAGTTCTGGGGGGAGGGGGTGAAAGGATTCCTCTTCATGGCTCTCCCCTCCCGGAGGGAAAGCAAGTGGACGGGGTGCATGGAAGCCAAGAAGCACGAGGAATGTGAAGAGGCCTGACGCGATTCTCAGGGTCAGACCAGGAGAACGCTGTGAGGTGTGGTGGAAGGGCCCTGAACAAGGAGACCTCCATGCCCTGTGGCTCCATGAACAGGCTGGTCGTGCAACTTTCACACCTGGGAAAGTGAAGCTCCCTAGGGGAGGTCAAGGACCAGCTCTCCCGACCTGGACACCTGTCTGTGAGCTCTGATGCTATCCTGATGCACCAGGAAGTTTCCTTTCCTTATTTCTGTCGCAACCTCCCTTCCCCCCCCGCCCCGCCCCAAATTTTCCTATCTGCTTGGTAACTAGTGAACAAATTACTTCCTAGATCACTTCTAATTTTCTACCCTTACGGAGTCTAGGGCATAAAAATTCAAACACACATTTGCTTGCAATGGCAAAACTGTACTAAATTGTGTAGATTAAAAAAAAAAAAAAAGGGAACTTTACAAAACAGCCTGTATTTATTTTCCTGAAATTGTGAAGACCGTCATTTACTATTAGCTTGGAAATATAGCCCTGATTGCGTTAGGCCTAGAACATCTCAGATCTATGTCAGTTTTAACCTTTAATAAGGACTGCAGGACAGGACAGCCATTTTGCACACACACACTTCACGGATGTGCAGAATTTCCTAATGCACCCAAGAGTTATTGGTGTGTATTTTTTAAACACAGTTACAGCCTGCTCCTTAGAGACAAGCATTTTATGCCCCTGGGGTTGACATATGTTAGAAAGATACACATATTTTTTAAAGGATAAATGTAGTTGGAAATTCTATATTTTTATGCTAAGGTTATCTTGGAGTGAGACTCTGGATCATAATGTGGGAGTTATAATGTAAGCAGCAGTGTAATACTGGATGCTTATTTCTAAAATCAAGATACTAATTTTGATCAAGCCCTTGAAAACTTGGGGATCCCTCACAGTCCAGCAACATCTGCCATTCAGACAGTAACAAAGTGCAGATATTTTTGACCTAGAGAAAATAATGTTCTTTTTATTGATCAATGAAAGAGAAAAAGAAATTATAATATTCAAGAAAAATGAACACTTTGAGTCTGGGTACATAGAAAGATCTGGGCAAAACCCGAAATCCCAGGGTTACCATCAGGAGCAGAATTCCTTAGTGACTCATTGCCAGGGCTGATTTCAGTGCAATCAGAGGACCAATGAATAAGAATAATTCTCTTTTAAGAAATTCCAAAGCATAAAATTTAACTGCGGTGGCTGAAGTTATTAAGGAATGGGGCATGAGTTTTTTTTTTTTTTTTTGTGTGTGTGTGTGTGTGTTTTGCAGTTGTTGGGGGCAGCAAAAATGCATCTGAACATGTCATTCTGCAAACACCAGACACCACCCTAAGCAGTGGACGGCATTTTGAATTTCACCCAGGGGCCCCCAGGGAAGGCGCCATGGCCTGTGTCCCCACTGGGTGGGTCTCCTGCCTGCTTGCTGCACGTGGGTGGCTGACAGGGAGGGCGAGGAGCAGCAGCGTTTGGCTGGCGGTCAGAGCAGCAGGAGCGGTCGCAGACGCTGCTATTTACACTATTTTCACATTCTGCAGAACAAAGAGCAGGCAGCTGCCAGCAAATCTCAGGAACTCGACGACCGCCCCACATGGCAGCTCGGCCAATCCTGGGCCCGGCCGGACTCTGGGCACCTCCGTCCTGATGGCGTGCTGCCCAAGGAGGAAGGACAGCAGAACTCTCCACTTGTCACTGCTTGGGATCTTCCGCAGGGGACAGTGCTGAAAGCCCTGGCTCTCGCTCAGCCTGAACGAGAGAGCTGGGACAGATTGATGACTTTAGCCCTGGTGGCTGCATTTGAGTTGTGGATGTAAGGAGCCTGTCTCTGCTCTGTCGTGAGCAGAGCTCCTGTTGTCTGGGCTGCATATGGTTCCCTGTGATGCTCAAGGCAATGTCTAAAGACAAAAGTTGTTTATTTGGGGACTACATTTCCACAGATTAATTCCTGGACCAAGGCCAAGACAGCCGGTGCAAGAAGCTGGGAGGAGGGACCGGAGTAACTGTTACTCATCATGGGCAGCATTATTTTGAGGACACATGCTATATTTAGCCAAATGATAGCACATCCTAGGAGGCTGGTATATTATCTCTAAACCCAGAAACTGCCTGGTCTGGCTGCGAACATTCACCAAAGTAGAGCCATCTCCACGAGGCCGGAGAGATGAATCGTCTTCTGGGGAATTTTATTGGGTACCACTCACCAGTCATATCACCAGGCAGAATCCGTTTGTTTTCCCTGTTAGGAGATCTGTGGAAAGCATTACAATAAAAGTTATTTAAGTCATACAGTCTTTAATCTTCCAGCAAAATATTGTGCCCATGCCAGCAATGAATCATATTGTATTGTTATGCCTTTTTATAGTCTGATAATCTGAATTGTGTGTTTATAACCCTTGTATGCTGTATTTTATGGGGAAAAAAATTCCTACAAACTGCAATCCACAACCCATGAATTTACCACCTTAACTGCTTGGGTTGATGGGGAGACTTGGAACAAAGATTCAAATGCATAGAGCTAGAACCTACCTCTATATCACCGTCACTTAACTCGGGGCTAGTGCAAAGTCTTCCCTCTTTTCCTTTTCCTCCTTATTCAGATGAAATAGTTTAACCATAGAGAATGTTTTCTCAACTCTAAGCAAGGGAGGGCTGGGCAAAATAGATATAAATTGGGGGTTGTTTGATAGCAAACTCAGGAATTTTTTTCCCTGAACTTTCCCCCAAGTGGCTGTTTTGGTACCCAAGGACAGTGCTAATAGCCATCCCCACATAAATGATTTATACAACCTCATCCATCACAGACTGAGCCTCTGCGGTGTTGCAGGCTGTCTGCTAAGCACTGAGGCAGCTGGCGTGAATGTCAGACATACAGCTCTGGCCTTGAAGGGCAAGCACCTGACTGTGGCCTGGAGGGGGTCAGTGTGGTCAGTCAGAGGGCACTGGGGTCTCCCAAAAGAGGCTGCAACTTTAGGTAACAGGCCTCAAAACTAAAAGTGACTTAAGAGATGGGGATGGGAGATCAGTGACTAAGCCGTGTGGAGCTGGCTCAGAAGCTCTGCAGTGCGTCAAGGATGCAGGCCTCAGCCCTCTCCCACCTACTCAGCTGTCCTCGCCAGGTTAGCTTGGCCCTTAGGCTTGTCAGCTGTGGTTGCAAAACAACAGTTGTGGCTTAAGCATCCTGTCTCTGCAGTTCTGGGTAAAATGGGAAGAACAGGCCCATGTTCTGGGTGTTTCTTTTCTAATCACAAAACATCTTCAGGAGCTCCCCACAGACATCTCTGCAGGCCATGGTAGGGTCAGAGCAGATACCCAGGCCTTCAAGTGGCCAGCAGGTGAAGCTCTGACATCCGTGATCTCTACACAGAGGAATGTCACACACCAGCCATCCCAGGGAGCATGCAGTGGACAGAAGGCCAGGAGCTCTGGAGGTGCATGTGTGTGTGTGTGTGTGCGTGCACAACAGAGCCTGTAGGGCACACTCAGGGCTATGGATAGAAGGCCAGGAGCTCTGGAGATGCATGCGTGTGTGTGTGTGTGTGTGTGTGTGTGTGTGTACAACAGGGCCTGTAGGGCACACTCAGGTCTGTGTGGGTGGAAACTTTCCAAGGCTTCTCATCTAAGTCCACAACTATAGAAGGAATGATCCTGGGAGCTGTCTTGCGCTGGATGAAGGTGTCGGGCAACTTCGTTCCATTTTCCGTCCGTTTCCTTCCTTGCCCAGCTCTGAAACGGAGCTGGCTGTGCAGGACGAACTGAGGGGAGCAGTGGGGCTCTGTGCTGACTGAAGGGTCCCCTGCAGACACCCTAAACTCCTCCCTCCATTTCTCCTTATCCCACCTGAATTAATGCCATTTACCTATATACTCGAGTATAAGCCGAGTTTTTTCACCACAAAATTTGTGCCGAGTTAGGGTTTTTTGGCACAAATTTTGTGCCGAAAAAACTCGGCTTATACTTGAGTATATACAGTAATTGATTTATTATTTTGTGAAAATCACCTTGTAGTTTTCATAAAAATGATAATCTGTTTACTGTGAAATTTTCAAACAATGCAACACACAACATAATGTAAGATTAAAAGCACCCTAAATCTAATTGGTTACTCTTAACATTTTGGTGGCTATCATTTAAGCATTTTCTATCTGTTATGTTTAAGTAGAAACTGTTTATCAGTGAACCAATATCTGTTGACCACTATCATGTGCAAGGTGCTGTGAGGCACTGGGAACACGGTGACAGCAAACCAGTCACGGCAGTCTGCTATGTGGACTTACGGTCTTCTGTAGGAATATCCATTAACCAGAGAATTACAAAAATGTGGCTACATTAAAAAGTAAACTAAACTAAACTAAAAAAAAAAAAAAAGTAAACTAAGAACTATGGAGAATAGAAGTTCTAGGCCAACATGAAGCAGCAGATCTAACCTGGGCTTGGGGTCTGACAGATGAATGGAGGTCAACTGTGTGGATGGGGGTTCACTGGCCTTTAGGGAAGGGGACAGACACACCAAGGTGTGCAGGGGACAGGTAGGCGGGTAGGTTGGTTCAGGTAGGTGCGGGTAAGTGCAGGTAGGTGGGCAGGTAGATGCAGGTAGGTGCACGGTGGGCAGGTAGGTGCACAGTGCATTTGTGGGCATTCACTGAACGTGGAGCCAGGAGAAGCCCTACGGGTTGCTGGAGTAGTCAGAGCCAGAGGGTGGAACATGAGGCTGGACGTCAAACAGACACAGCATACCACGTCAGCCCTTCTGGGACTTGGATCTGTAAGGCCAGGGGTGCGGCGCGTAGAGAGGAATGGAGGAGGAGGCAGAGCAGACAGGCCCAGGCAAAGACGCAGATTACAGGGCTTGGAAGCTGATGGCAGAAGTGGAAAGCAGTGTCGAAGTCAGAGTATTTGGGAGAGACAGTGGACACCCTTGGCGGAGTGTGGGAGGACAGGTGTTAGGGGTCAGACGTGTGCTAACTTAGACACCTGCATGGCCGGTGAGTTGTGTGCTGACCAGACTATGCAGAAGGCCAGCTTTGTGGGAATAAGCTCAGGAGTGCACTTAGGGAGCAGGAAGGAGCCACGGAGACGTCCAGAGGGAGGGCCCTGTGATGGGTTTGGGAGCTGCCCCAAATAGTTGATGCTGAGTTAGCTATTTAATATTGGTAGTAGCTGTCTGAGCCTTGGGCTTGGTGTGATTGCTGGGAAGGAGGGTGTGTGGAGATGGCTTGCAACTCCTATGTTTCCTGGTCCCCTGGGGAAGACCACACTTGTTAAGAAGAGTCCAGGAAGGGCACCCCCCAGGAGGAAGGAGGGGTGGCTTCAGAAAGAAGAAAAAGCAAAAAAGCACTGTCCTTCTCACTCAGTGGTGCCGTGCTCATTGGCTTGTCCTGTGAGAAGTTGTATGAATCAAGGCAAGTGCCTCCTGCTTCCGGCCTATTCTCTGCACAGCTCCATGCACGAACCAGATTTCATGAATCCTCAGCCTGCACCTCCCAATAGCTTCTGTGCCTCTGTAGGAAAAGCTGAAGAAGTCCTTTGGCTGGACGAAGGTCATGAAACCTCTGGGAACTGACCTTGGAGGACTGGTCCCCCTGTGCCTCCCAGGAGGTTCATATAACTTACCTGAAAGAAAATTGAATGATATAAAACAAATAGTAAAATGTACTCACCATGGATTCTGCAACCCACTTCTAGGATTCAGCAGGAGGCAATCATTATTTAAGGGCATCAAAAAGTTTTCATGAAGATGTCATCGCAGTGCTGCTTATAATAGTGAAATTTTTGGTGGAAAATGACCATTAGGAGACTAGCTATATATAGTACAGTGTACAGGGCTAGACACAGTGAGATGTTAGGGCATAATTCAAAAGCACAGTGCCTTGAACCGAAATAGTAAAAATGGCAGTGATGAGAAGGCATCAAATACAGGATATGTCTCTTGTGTTTGAACATATACATAAATACATATGTGTATATGTAATCCACATATGTCGCATTATCTAATAAACGTATTATTAAAATACAATATATACAAACACATCTATTTGTAACATGTAAATAACCCAAACACTATGTATTAGAGAAATGCTGTTGACTTGTATAGAGAGAGAGAAGAAAAGAGACCATGATGGCTGCAGCATTTCCAGCCTGAGCACCTGGTAGGTAGGCTTGGAATTGAGGGAGAAGAGGGGTTTCTGGGGAACCCTGTGTGATTCTGGAAGATCAGAATTTCAGCCTGGACACGCTGGATTTGAAATGTCTCGTAGGCACGTGTTGTGGGCTAAGTGCCCCCAGGTGTTCAAGTCCAGACACTTAGGACCTGTGATGGTGAGCTTACTTTAGGACTGGTCTTTGAAGATGTAACTAGTTAAGATGAGTCATAGTGTTTTAGGGTGAGCCCTAATCCAATGTGACTGTGGTCCTTTCAGAAGAGGTACAGCAGGAAGAAGCGGGCAGCACCCTGTGATGGCTGAGGCAGCAACGGGGGCAATGCGTTCACACACCAACAACCGCCACAGTTGCCAGCAACCTCAAAGGCAAGACAGAGGCATGGAATAGTCACTTCTGCGTATCCCTCAGAAGACAGATGACCTTGATTTCAGCCTGTAATAGAAGAAATTTCTGCTGTTTCAAGTTACTCAGTTGGTGGTAGTTTGTTAGGGCAGCCCTGGGATGCCACGTAACTCTGGAGAGTAGGTGGATCTTGGGAAGGCAGCTGGTGAGAATTCTTGTGCTCACAAGAGGGTTCTGGACCAGAGATACACAGGGAGGTTGCATTTGAAATTGACACTGAGAGCCATGAGACTGGAGGTGGTCCAGCCTGAGACAGAGGAGAGGGGCTTGGATGGGCAGGAGGGAGAGCTCCAGGGGAGTGCCCTGAGCCTGGGGAGGGCAAGCCAGGGGTGTGGGGGACAGAGAACGCCTACCATGGCTTACTGGAGGTCAAGGAAAGGCCTAAGGGGGGAGGGATATGAAGACAATTATTTTAGGGAGTTTTGTGCTACTGGCAAAGAGAAAGGGAGCCAAGGCAGGTGGGGAGGTGAGGCAAGAGAAAGTCTCTTTTGTTTTGTTTTTAATGGGAGAAATAGTGCCATGCTGTCATGTTTTGGGGGAAAAAAAGCAAGAGAGTGAGTGTCTAGGTGCTGGGGGTTGCCTTGAGCAGGGGACGGAGCACACATCCGGTCCAGAGTCAGAGGACAGACTTTGAAGGGGTCACGAAGCCTGCACCTGCCAGATGGGCGGGGACAGACTGGGAGCTTTGCAAGTCCTGTTCCCAACCTTTCAATTTTCTCTGCAGAGCAAGAAACAAGGTCATCGGCTGAGAAAGTGAGATAGAATGAGGGAGGAGGTGTTGAAAGTTTGCGGAGGGAGGAAGGTGTGAAATAATTGTCTAAAAGGCTTAATTTGCCTTTCAGTTAAGTGCAAAAGATTTTTTAAAATTATACAAAATTCAAAATAGAGGAAAGTACAGAGATAATATAATAAACACCTATAATGCAATATAATCAGCATTTGTCATATTTGCCCCAGTTTTATTTTAAGCCATAAAACAGAAGAAATGAAATTAAGTTATCAGAATTTAAAGTTAATTACTTTTCTATCCTTTCTCTGAACAAGATGCAAAAACTTAGAAAGCTTTAACTCTTCACCACCACCTTTTGTCTATCATATTTCTGTTTTCAGCATTTTAGTTCCATGACATTTTTACCTTTCTAGATTAGTTATCATTATTTTCTACTGTCAATATTTGTTTAGATTTGCCAATATGTCAATTGATTTGTGTGTGTCCCTTTGCTATGTGCATCTATTTTCATTATTTGGATTCAATTTCATATTGTCTGAAGCTCATCCTTTAGTAGCTCTTTCCATGCATTTGTGAGTAGTAGTATCAGTCTTTGCATATGTAAAAATGTTTACCCTTCAATATACATAATATTTTAGATGAGTACAGAATTTCAAGTTGGCAGGCTTCTTTGCCAGCTCTTTAAGAATACTATTTCATTTTCTTCTGGCATATCTTGTCATTTGTGAGTATTTTGTAATATTAATATATTTTTGATGGTATTTCAATTAGGTTAAACTCCCCCCTTTTCTCTTCTTCTCTCACACTTCCTTTTTGTCTTTCTTTTCTCGCCTTCTTCCTTCTTTTCTCTAACATAAATTAACTGCGTCTGAGATAGCGAAAGCTAAATTTTAGCTCATTCTTCTATTTTATGTGATGCTATAATCGTAGTGATAGCACAAGAGGAGGAAAGCGCTCTTTTAATTTTAGATGTGTAATTTTTCTTGTTTTACCAATACTCCTTGATAAATTTCAAAATTTATAGAACAATCTTTGAATTGTTCTATGAATTCACACAAATTGTCTACTGGCTAATACACGCCAGGCATTGTACTAGCACTTGGGAAACAATAGTAAACAAAAGAAACTTGGTTCCATCTTACAAATCTTACAGTCTAACAAGAGAAATGGTAATACTACTAAAATATTTTTAAAAAGTAACAACACATGGTCAAAATACTTAGATATAGTCCTTGGGCAGGCAAATAGAATGATAAAATGAAGACTCATGGAAAGGGGTATGAGGGTCCACTGGGCGGGCTTTTCCCTGGGTCTGTAGACAATTGGTGGAGGAGGGCTCTGAAAACCTACAAGATGAGAAGGTTTCAGTTCTGAGGAGACTCAGGGAAAGGGCATTCTAGACATCTTGGCTCTCCAATTTGAGAAAGATAGAAGTTTAACTCTCAGAATATTTTTCTCACCAAAGCCAAGGATCTATGATCAGAAAGCTTTCCAAATTTCGGCCCCCTAGCCAATCTGTTGGATCTTGCAGGCTGGTTCCATGAAACACTTACCTGCTGGATGAGAAGTGCTCGTCCTTCCACAGGGGCAAAAAGCTCGTGAGGTTGTAGCAGAAGCCAGGACAGCTCCCGACCTTGTCCCCAGCCCTTCTCCCCTCATTCTCTATTTCTTCCCTAATTTTCTCTCTAATTTCCTTCCTTTCTTTTTACCCATCCCCTCTTCCTCTCTCTTTTTCTTTCCTGGTTTGGTTTCTCAGGAAATGAGCCCAGGAATGCAGGGGAAATGACGAGAGTGGATTGAACCTGTGTACTTTCAAGTTCAGCAACAGGAAACTGGTGAACACAGACTCCTTTCTCGCAGCCTCTGCCTGCCCGGGCCTCCCTCCTCCTCCTCCGTGTCCTGTTGTACTTATGTTTCCTCTTTCTTTTTTATGGTCATTAATTTGTTTATTATTCATACATAGACCACTTCCAAAAGAATTAAAAGCAGTGTCTTTTCTTACTCAATTTTCCTCCCAACCATCCCCCTTTATTTCTCCTCTTCCTGCTTCCTAATCATTTCCCTTTTGGTAGGACAATATCAGCATAATTAAGGAACGCTGGTTCCTCAGTGTTTCGGTAAAATTGTCTTCAGCAAAATAGAACTCTCTGTATATTCAATGAGATCGTGCAAGAAAATAACTCATCTACAGCTCAGCTGTTCCAGGGTTCACATTCAATTTGCCTACCCATCTGAAAGTTGGGATTTTTAATAAAAACTCTTACAAACCACTTGGGTATTCAAAAGTTTAATACATAACAAACAACAAAAATCATGTTTGGAAATATTGGAGGGTAAAATTGCTACCCACATTCTTGTTTGTACACAATCTGTGCTCCCTGGATTCAGAATTGAAATTTGAGAGACACCTTTAAATTCCATTAAGCCTATCATATTTACTTACTTAATTGCTGTCAGAGCAAGATTTGGAGAAACTTTGAATTTTTTCATAGTTTAAGTATCTCACATGCTTTTTTTGATCTGTGCTGAGTAGGAAAGTTTGACATGATGCTTCCGGGAAGGAGGGGCCATGAGCTTTCCTCATCTGCTTTGAATGGGTTTCAGAGGAGGAGAAGGAACCTGGGTCCATACCACATCTGTCTCAGCCCTGCCCATCTCATGTTTCCTGAGCAAGTTGTTCATTCTTCTGTGACATGGGGATGGCAACACTGTCGTCCACAGATTTGCTGCGCAATTAAAGGATGTTTATTAAAATACCTGATGCTTGTATGCTTGTAAAGTCTGTCCCAAACCTCTCCATCTATTACACATTTCACAAACTTGCAGTAGGTGCCAAATACTATCTAGTAGAGCAGTGCTTCTCAACCTGTGGATTGCGACCTTGTAACAGTGAAAATATATCCTACATATCAGATATTTACACTACAATTCATAAAGTAGCAAAGTTACAGTTATGAAGTAGCAACGAAAATAATTTTATGGTTGGGGGTCACCACAACATGAGGAATTGTATTAAAGATTCACGGCAGCAGGAAGGTTGAGAAGCACTGTAGTAGAGGAAGACAGGGATGTAATCAAGTGTGATAAAATTATATACACACACACACACATACATGGAGTCAGAGGGTTATGTTTGCAAGGAAATGGGAGAAGGACAAGATGTGCCCCAGCCTTGTGTGGCCATGGAGTCCTGGGTATCACTCCAGGAAGGTGGTGAGAACTCGGGGTACTAGAGCCTGGCCTCTGGGCACTGGTTCCTCAAAATTCTTAGGGACCCCTGTGTACCTTTTGTATTCAAAAGCAATGAATCTCACATCCCAAAGGAAGGTGCCAGCTGGTCATTCTGCCCCTCGTGGTAAACCAGTGGACCTAACACTAGCAGGGACTTTTGCACAACACTTCAGGAGTGAGGAGAGTAGTAGATTTCTTGCCATGGCAGTCCTTTCCTATATTTTAAGAGAAAAAAAATTGTAGCTTTTATGCCTAGCAGATTTGAGATTGTGAATTCATGCAACGTGAAGAGGTTAGCTGACCTTTTCAAGGTCACAAAGATGGCAAGCATCGAACGTGAGGTAGGAAGGCACATTGTCTCATTCTTGGATAATACGTTGCTCTCTAGAACACTGTCTTACTAGGTGGTTTTGGTTTGTTAACAGAAAGCCACATAAGATGTGGAAATAATAAGGATTTAAGACTGGCTCAAAATAGTGAAATACACAACAACACTGTAGTTCTGCCCTCAATTTCCAAGGCACACGGGGCATTTCATTCTGTCCTAGACAACACTTCCCAGGGCTTCTTCACATTCTGCAAAGAGATCAGGGAGGGAGAATGTTCTTTAGTTTATTTTGGTGACTGTATTCTAGAAGAAATACAATGCCTGGAAATCTCAGCCACTGTAGAATTAGGTTTTTCTACATACCATTATGGGAGAGAAGGCATTAGTCCACTGGATATGAGTAGGCAAATTAGACAAAATGGGAAAAAATAACAGGGGTAGTATTTCCAAAGGTCACTTGGCCATGCTCAAAGTGACTTGTAAGATAACTCTTCCCTTTTGTAGCTGTGAAACTTAAGTTCAGACTCTTCTGTGAAGGACTAGGGTGTTAGAACAGCACATTTCCTGCTACCCACCTTCACTTGAGAGCACCATCTCACTCTACCTCTGCACCTCTCAGAAAAGCTGGAGGCAAATCCTCCATTTCTATCCTTGATGAATTCTTGCCATCTGAGCCTCTTGGGGAGCCCCTGTAGTCTTCTCAGTAAATACTGTGAGTTTTAAGATTTAAGGTCAGGAAACAGACCCTGGGTGGTGTATGGTGCTGCAGAGGCAGCGTCTGATCCTCATTCTCTCACCATCATTCACTACTTACCCTGCTGAGAGTAGTAAGCCTTTGTCATAACAGGGCAAATCAATGATGAAAAATCAGCAATTTCTGGGATTTTGGTTAAGTCATCATCATTAAACAGAAAAAGAAGCAGGAGACTTAGGAAGAGAGGCTTGTGTTGCATGTCTTTACGTTGGGGGCTGCATGACACTAATGGCGAGACACCTTCCTACCTGCCTGCAGGAGTTCATAACAGATGAAGAGCTGCTAAACGGGGGGAAGCAGGGACTTCTCCAGGGAGCTTTGGGAAATCTTCCTTTACAAAGTTTGCCCAAACCAATTACAAATAAAGAGCAATTTTTCTACTTCTAATATACCATTTTATTCTGATGAGCTCTTTTCATTATGTGGAAATTACTTGTACTAATACCTTTACAAATTGAAAATGCGTAATTTGTTTTTGGCATGACACAGTAGCTTGTGCCTCCATCCAGATGAGATCAAAGGCCCCTCTTGCTTCCTATCCTCCCTCCAGTAGGCAAAAAAAATCCACTAGGGGTCAACTTCTAGGAGTTCCAACCCAGTCGATCAGGGAGATGTATCCAGGGCCCTGCTTGGGTTGTTGCAATCTTTCCACACTCCATTCACTCTCCATGTGCAGTCGGCAACTCTGTGGGCTTCAGAGCCTCTATGAACATGTTCTCTCTAGCTCAAAATCATTACCCTCCCCAACTTTATTATTCATGCCCCACTTTTCCTGTTTACCCCTAAACCTACCTCATTTAGGATGCTTTTGGCTACAAACAATGAAAGATGCAACTAAAGTACCCTAAGCAATGATAACATTTATTATTGTGTGTAACAATAAATTCATTGCAGGGTGGATTCAGGACATCATTGAAGACCCAAGTTCTTCCAGATCTTTCTTTCCTGACATCCTAGTCCCAGGAAGGTTTTTACAGGTCAAGGTCGTATGTATAGGAGGCAGCAGCCAGGGACATAGAATACAGGGTCTCTGCTTATGTCTCTTGCTTAGAGGCAAGATAAATCTCCCCAGCTACACTCCTACCCCAGCAGACTCATAGTGGCCAGGATCATAACATATTCTTGAGCCTAAATCAATTATAGCAACTAGAAGGAGATCATAGTAATTGACTTTGCTTAAGCAGAAGACTCTGTTTTCCTCTCAGTCTTGAAAGACAGGCTCTTGGAAGGTGAACAACATTTGATTCTGTCTTAGCCAGAAGACGATGGGAGGCTGGAAACGGGTATATGCTGAGACTCTCATCAGACCATGAGGCAAGGTGCTCTTCTCTTCTTTCTAGAATTATTTCACTTGATAGGCCATCCCCACCCAACCCATCCCAGACTCAACAGATACCACTTCAAGACTCTCTTCTTCCTTTTTTAGCTCCAGGAGCTTCTGACACCACCTCCACAAGGAAAATGCAGGAGTTCTTGGATGATTATTTGTTTCTCATATTGTAGAAATACTACGTATCTGAAAAACAAAAGTAATCAAATTCATTAATCTTTAAGTCATGGCGGTTGCCCAGCCCCAAAGGTATGTTAATGATACTCTTAGTGTCTATGGTCCCTCAGGGCCTCTTTCACTTACCATCTCCAGCTAGGTAAAAGGATCCCTGTGAAAAAAAGGCTAGTATGACATGAAATTGAATCATAGGAGAGGCAAAAATTGTGTTTTTTCAAAGATTGTCTTAAGCATCACCAATGATCGTGGCTTCTATAATGGGACGTCCCAAAATTAATGGAAAAATAAAATGAAGAGGCAAAAATAAAAAATATAAACTTTATCTCTTCATTTTAACAAAAAGGAGTCAGAAGAAATGAAATAAGGACTATACGGTGAATGCCCAATGGTTTTCTATAAAACTCTAAAAATTGCCCTTGTTTGATGAGTAGAATGAGCGGGAGTGTTGCCAGGAGTCCATCAGAAAAGGACTCTGTGATGAAGACTTGCTGGGGATTGTCTGCTGATACGTTGGCTAAATTTCTCAAAACACTCTCATAAAAAGCAGATGATGTTATTATTTGACCCTCCAGAAAGTCAACAGGCAAAATGCCTTGATTATCCAAAGAAACGAATGCCATGACCTTTGCTTTTGACTGGTCTGCTTCCTCCTCGGACCACGGCCACATCTTGGTAGCCATTGCTTTGACGGTGCTTTGTCTTTTGGATTGTGCTGGTAAAGACATGTTTTATCTCCTGCAGCAAATCCTTGAAGAGATGCTCTACAACTTTGACCCCACTTGTTTAAATTTCCATGGAAAGCCCTGCTCCCATCTGTAGGGATCTGGGCACAACAGGCTTGGCACCCTTCAAGTGAAAATTTTGCTCTACTTGAATTTTCATTCAGAATTGTGTGAGCTGAACCAGTTGAAATATCTATGGTGCTGGGTGTTGTTCTGATCTTAGTCTTCATTCATCTTCATTTAGGGTCTGAACAAGGTGAACTCATCCCTCACAAATTGATGCGAATGGTTGCCACTGAGAGCTTCATCTTCAATAGTGTTTTCATCTCATTTTAAGATGAGTTATCCTTTGGTAAACTGCTGATTTTTTTAGAGGGGGGCAGCACTGTCCCCGTATGTTTTTAGTAAAGCCGCAATGGTTTCACCACTCTTTTACCCCAACTTCACCATAAATTTGATGTTCATTCTTTCGTCAATTTTAGCAGAATTTTTGTTGCTCTGATAGGGGCTCTTCAACAAACCAATATCTTATCATCCTTTGTGCATCCAACTAGATCCTGTTCAGGCATGTTACAAGAAGTTAGAGCAAGTCAATCTTGAAATCCATATGTAGTTTTTTCTCAATGTGCATTTCCCAGGAACCCGTGGAAGACCCCTGATATTTAAGAAGCCTCTTCCTGCTGTTGAAGCTGCTTCAATAATACAATATCATTCATCTTACTCTACATATATGCTTAGTCTTGAGCCATAAGTTTATGATGAGTCAAACATCACTTGAGTCAAGTTGTTAGTAAAGATACTGACAATGACATAGGGAAAGGCTGCCTTGGAGGTGGAGCAGTGACATGGAAGTCAGCAGGGGATGTTGGTAAAGGGAAATCAGGACATTTAAGGAAGGAGGCACTGGCACTCATGCCCTTGGACTTTACCAAAAGCATATCTTGGACCCTGCAAATATAAGAAGTATTGATTAGAATGATTAGTTAGAGCACAGCAAGGCTGGGGAGGTCTGGGTGATGCTTGAGTACATACCAATGCTGCTCTCACCAGCAAATGACCCAGATGCCCAAAGCAGGGTGACCAGGCACAACTCAGCAAGTTATTTAGGGCCACTCTGCAGTCGTCCTGTTGACAGAATCTCCCCAGAGAACTCGCACCCCTGATGCTGAGTGGGAATGGCTGCGCTGTGGCTCACATTTCTGCCAGCTTGCTGCGGGAGTGCGCGCAACGAAACCCTGGCCAGTACAATACAGCAATCTCTTTATAATTTCTTTTATCTGAAACCACACATAACTTTTGAAGATGTAAATTTGTAAACGTCGTGCTTTATGTATTCCATTTTTGGCATCTACTTTCGTTTTTAAGAATGGATGTTGTCTAATTATGCAGAGGAGCTCTGGATGAGGAAATATACTAAGTGTGCATTAAATAGACAACTTTAAATAATGGCACTTGTGCTAAGAAGTGCATTTTCTGGCAAGCAACTAATTTATAATGGTCATAGATAAATGCACTAGTGTATGAAATGCTTGTCTTTATTTATTGATTTGAAGGGGCAGTGTTATATTTTTGAATATGTCTTCTTTATTGGTCTGCTTTCTATCTTTTATAAAGTTGCTCATATTTTATGTTTGCTGACATTCACTGCACTTAAATGTTGAGAAATCAAAAGCAATTTTACAGTAAAAAAAAATTCAACATGAATATGACCCACCCCTTGCTTTCTGGCATCAGGTACACAGACCAGGGTGGAACGCTAGCTGGGTCTCTTTTCCCCATAAGCACAGTGTTCTTTTTAAGTGCTCACATCCCAGGTAGGGAGAATGAGATTAAACGACCAAATTTACTGCATGCTTAGTGTATAAACCACTGCCCCAGATCTTTTTGAGCCTATTTAATTTTTAGCTTTATTCTTGGCCTAATGCAATGTTTTAGGCCATTGCGCTTTTTGGATGTGCAGAAGCAAAGATAATGTATTACACTACATTCATTTAATGTTTCATCAGGTTTTTTTGGTGTATCTACCTTTTGATTATTTTAAAATGTTTCATCCTTATCACTTCAGTCATGAAATGTAGATTCATTAAATTACTGTGCTGGGTGTTTCCGTGGAGCAGCCAGGTTGAAGACTCCGCTCAGCTTCTGCCGCGGACATGCTGCAGAGCCCGTGTGTATGGCAGGCTCCTCACCACACCAACTCTGGGACAGACTGTTACAAATGAACAGTGCCAGTGTGTTCTCCAAATGCACCAGAAAGTATCTAGTACTGTGAGCTTCGGTGTGCCTTTCACAGACATAGGTCAAGACAAAAGCTCCTGGAAACTCACACAGGATTCGCTGTCAGTGTGAGAAGACAATGGACAGATGTTCTCCAATAATAATAATCAGAGTAATAATATCTTACACGTGTACGTTGCCTGATGTGTTTAGAAAGGCCCTCACATCTATCACCTGAATGACTGTACCTCCAGCATTGAATGGATGGAAAGAGACACAGTCGGGTGATCAGAATAAATAAGTCTTCCCAAAGAAACTGGTGCTGGCTGCATACTCACCTAGAACTGGCTGTTACTCCCCTGTTGTTGACAATTGGTGCCTCCTCCAGGAGAGATAGCTCCACCCTGGTGGAGACAGGCTGATGCTTATCACTGCCAGGGATGGCCGCGTGCATTTTTCCTCCTCTGCTCAGAATGCACATCTACCTGGGCAATTCTCCAGCCAGCGTGGTGTTAGGGAGAGACGGAGAGTTGCTCATTCTGCTGATGGACTTCATGTGACATGTGACATGAGGCAGCATAAGACTTTTATAGCCCAGAGAAGTCCAGCAGCTCAGTGTCAGTAAAAACAAGTGTGTCCAGCTGTAAATGACAGTCACGGGCCCCCATTTATCAGATGTTGAATGAGCAAGGCGATAAATCAAGGATTCTGATTGTTTTAAGGTAGTGCGAGCCACCGGAGCCCTGTCTTCTTGTTCAGCATATTGAGATTAAACATGTTTTTAGAAATGAGGCGTAAGGGTCCCCTGGTGCTCTTTAAAGCCAGGCTTCTAGAAACGCTGCCTTCTGGGAGCACGAGAGACTACCTGCAGCATCCCTCAGGCCATTCACAGTGACACAAAGGAGAGGAAGGTGCTGGACCTGCACGGAGCTTCGTCCCAGTCTGAGTCCATCAGAGGAGATTGGCGCCATCAGAGGCACTTTGTGTCAAAGCTGTTTTCTGCCTGACTGAGTCCGAAAATAAACACCTTTGCTCCCCATCATTACTGTTTCATTAACACCTTGGCCAAGTTCTTTGGCCAAAGAGACTGAATTTCAGTGTGATACTAAATTATTTCAGGCCGGTGTGTAATAGTCCTTGATAATTTCACATCCGCCATCCCTCCCTCCTCACTGCTATATGCAATTCCCGACACACGCACACACACACACACACACACACCATGAATAAGCACATACAAACTGGAGATGTGCACAAAAAAGTAAGGGGGGAAACCCAGAAAAGCTATTTAGGGCACTGTCCCCACTGGGTTTCTCTGCAAAGCAGTTTTACTGTAGTTAGTAAGTGCTCAGTGTAATCTAATAAAAGGCATTTTGCAATATTAAGCAAAAAACATCTGGTACCCAGAATTCCCTGATCATTTTTAACTAGATGCAATATCTCTCTCTTTCTTTTCCTCTTACAGACATGTGAAAAATAGCGTAATAAGGATCCTCGTGGTAAAATCAGATGGAGAATGGGGAGGAAGAGTTCCGCTGTCTCCAGCAGCTCATTTGAGGCGGCTCCTCGGAGTTGCACAATGATAATCAGTGCTGGCCCAGTGCCGCCGGATTATTTTGTATATTCATGAAGCTGCTCATCAGCCGTCAGGAGAATGTGCAGTAATCCTTGGATGAAATAAGGCCAATCAGTGGAATAATGAGGAAGGTAATATCTCCCAAGAGGCCTGGAGTGGGTTTTCATCAAACCCGGCTGTAACTCTCCAACTATTTGCTTTACAAATGCAGCCTTTGATCTTTGATTTGGGGAGCAGAGGGGACCAGACAGACCTGCGTGCATTGTCCAGCCCGCAGGATAACAAGCCAGCTCTGGATGCCAGCATGGAGGCCGAGACCCTGGCTTTGGGATCCCGGTCAGTGCTGGCTAACTAAACCTCACAGCCTTCTTGTTTACTGTGCCCTAATACAGGACTGTGCGGCAAGCTTGTGGCCACGAGTCTGCCTTCCCTTTAATCTCCCACATGTTTGCATTCACGGACTGGATGTTTCTCCAGCCAGGAGGTTCGGGGCCCCTATATATCCTGTTCTGTTTTCTGCCAGGAAACATGAAGACTTCCTAATGGACCTGGAATGACCAGGTTTCCAGAGCTGTAAGTTCAGCAGAAGTACAGCAACTGTTTTCACATAGTCTCATTTCCTCCTCGTCATGCCTAAAAAGCACAACTAAAAGCAGAAGGAGGGGCAGGTGAAATAAACATCTAAAGCACTCCCAGAGCTTTCTTTTTACAAGATAAAGCAAATTCAGTCAACAAGGCAGACAAAGCACGCATATCACCTATCCGCTGAATGTTTGTATCTGTGGCGACAAAGAGATTGTGCAAACGGATCTCACGTCTGACCACAGGGACGTCCTCCTGGGTAGGCCACTGCGGTCTCAGGGTGGAGAGAAGACACTGCTTACCCTCATCTGCACGGTTGCCTCCCCCCACACCCCGTTCTTGTCTCCCAGCTCCCTATGCACGTTACTGTGCGTCTCTGATCTACATGTAGGCATTTCAAGCCTCCTCCTACACAAATTTTAGCTATTTTCTTTCTCTCTCTCTGTCTTTACACAGCAATTGAAATAATAATGCTTTGTATTAGTTGAAGGGATAAGTTAGTGGAATATTGAGCACTGGAATTGTAATGTACATCTGGATTGTACCTTTGTGGAAAAGAAAAAGATATCCTTGTCCATCTACTTATTAGATCAATTGCATACCAGACCCGTAAATGCATAACCATCTATTCACTGCAGCAAAACAAAAGTACTCCCCAACTATCTAATAGAAAATGCCAGGACACTTACTCAATGCTAGCACATATCTGATGTTAGGCTCTCCAAGTTGAGGGAATAGACGTTTACATTTTCTTAAGTAGTACTTAATAAGAGAGATTGTATTTGAAGTTTATTATGGATTATTGAGCCTGAAAATTTCTGTTCAAACAAGCTAGTAACATACCTTGATTATGAAATAAATAAATTGGATTAAAATATATCGTAAGTTTTTGTGTAGTCTATTATAAGAAACATTTTTTAATAAGAATTTCTGTTAAAAGGAAAGATAACATATAGGCTCTTACTAATATTAAAAAACTAATAAGAAATTGAGGAAAATTTCAGTATACTAAAAGCACTTCTTTGAAAATTAAGTATAATGAGGTGAACAATAAACAAGGTCAAACAAGTTAATTTGAAACGATGAAATGAGCTGAAAAGGAATTAAGGGAGATTGCTGGAACAGATTTATTCACTTACTATACGATGATGTCATTAACAAATGCTTTGCTGCATTACGGGCGATTGACGTTACCCGCAGCACAAATGGTCTCTCGGCAGCAGAAATTTCCTCCCGTTCTCTTCAATGGGTTTATTAATTGTATTTCTGAGCACCTTGGAATGAGCCAGGAGGATTTCCATGAAAATCTGAAGCAATATCGCCTTTGAAGCTTGTGCTTTCAGGAAGAGGTGACTTCAGTCTCTCGCTTTTGATCCCATTGGACTGGGTGTTAGAACGAGACTATTTTAGAAAACGTGAAAGGGCTAAATTTGACATTCGATTCACCCTATTCTGGGATTTTAAGCTGTGATGTAAATTAGTTTAAAACTGGTCTTTCTTCCATTTTCTCTTTTCAAAATGTAATATAGTTAAATGACAGAGATTAATTACTGAAGTAATTACTGTTGGAAAGCAAAGGGACAGTTGCATGAGATGGCCTTTCTTGTGAGGACCGAGTCTTTCTTGACAATTATGCTTAATTCCAAAAATGATTATTCTGTGTGGCAAAATCCAGCCGAACAAGGGCACGTGAGCACTGAGGCGTTCTCACTCACTCGCAGGGAACTGTTAGAACGAGGTAATTATATTTGACAAAGCCGCTGCAGCCTTCTCTCCTAGGGGGTCACCTGGACCCTTCTCCTGTGGGAATGTCCTGTCCCCCAGCTGTAGCCTCCTCCCCTTGCCCTCTGCCTCCTTTCCCAGTCTGGGCAACAGTGGCTGACCAGGACTCTGCGCAGTATCCTGCCTGTGCAGTGTGATACGCCATCTCTCTGCTTTGCCTCTGAGACTCTTTTAAGCAGACTCGTGGACCCCTCCATCTCTGCTCCTTGGGTGTGTAAGAGATGTGTGGGAGGGTCACTCCAGGCACATAATAAAACTCTGGAATTCTAAACACTCGTGTATTTCCCCATGAATTAAAAAAAAATGAGTGGATGATGCTGAAGAAAAGGCGCACAGATTACTGGCTGGCAGATCTCACTTGGGCACCTTTAGCTCCGTCCCCTCACTGTCTTCACTCTGGCCACTTCCCAGGACAGGATCACCACCTGCCCTTAGCAGCAGCTGCACCGCAGCTCCAGCTGGCCTTGCCTCCCTCCAACAGCCCACAGAAGCCCCACAGGCCTGTCCAGGCCACTGTGACAGAGGCACGTCACTGGTGGGTCAGTGCTACTGGGTTCCCACGGGGACTTGCTTAGAGCCCGAGTGGAGAGGGGAGCAGTGACAGGGGAAGGGCAGGAGCCAAGGGGTCCTCATCTACAACAGTCCAACATGAGCACTAAAAGGAGCAACACGGAAGACCTTGCAGCTGGCCTTGGCCTGTAACTTCCTCCCCTTCCCACCAGGCACTGTGCTCAAGAAACCTTCCCAACAGCTGGCATCTCTTTAAGGCTCAGCCCGGAGTCCCCAGCATATGACAGTGGTAAAGAATAGAAGCTTCTAATCATGATGATAGTGGCATAAAACCGGCTGGATGAGGAGGAGAAAGGATAAGGGAATGGGGGAGAACATGGAGAGAGTTAGAGTTAGGAGGCAAGGAAACGGGAGGGGCAGGAGGAGGAGCTGGGAGGACTTCGGGCTCCGCTGCTTCCTTCCAGGTGTTGGGGCGGCGGATTTCATCCGTGAACCATAATCAACTTCCTTAATGAAATACGTAATTAACATATTATAATTGTGGTAAAGATGATTTTGACAGAAATCATTTTCCATATCTAATACTATGCTAATTTAATCTGTTCCTTACTCCCCGACATGACCTTTAGTGATTAAGTTTCATGGCAGAATTTTTTTTTGTTTTTTAGTGTTTTGTCTGAGAGATTGATTTATCCAGTGTGGTTGAGACCCCTCTCTCTTGGCATGGACTTTGTTTTTTCTGCCTTACAAAATCCCTCACAGGCACACCTGTCCACACAGGCAGGCCGAGGAGAGTATGGATGTAACAGAAGGAGGCAGAACTCTCTTTTCTTCATGCAGCTTCTAAAAAGCTGATTATAAACAGATACTTGGGAAGTAAGGGTTAGATAGGCCTAAATGAAAATACTTTATTTCTCCTGACTACCTGGGTTCTGGAACTTTTATTCTGAGTCTTATGGGTGTGACAAATGTGATTAGTATAATTAAAATAAAGCAAATCCATCAAACTATTTGGTTATCCAAGATAAAAAATGAAAATGTAGAATTAAGTAATGCGTTAATTTTTTAAAAGGATTTTCTATCTTATATTATACTTAGTCTTCTATCTTATCAATGTAATTGTGTTATCTCAAAACAATTCCACTGAATCATTTTATAATGATGTAGTATACATATATATAATTAAACAAGTGGCTGGAATATTTTCTTCTTTTATTTCTGACAGCATGAAATAGATTTCTAAAAGGGAGCCAAAGTGTTTAACAGTTATTTGGAACATAGGAAAAGCCAGAAACAATGGTATTTTAGGCCAATATTTCTCAAATAATTTTACTGCAACTCATAGTAAGAAAGGTACTGTGCAATGTTGCACAGAATATACACACATAAATTTCACGAAGAAATGCTTAACATATAGAATGAACTGGGTTCTATTCTTTTCTATGCCCTTCCATCCTATCTTATCCCAGCCTGTTAAAAAAGAATGGTTGAGAGGAAGCCAATGAGTCATTCCAGACTATATAAAGAGTTACTCATTGAAGGGGTCAAGGTCTATAAGGATATTCTTTTGATTTTTAAATGTGGTTCAGTTCTATCCAATTCCATCAGTGATCAGAAAGCAGCATATGAAAGATTTTGTCACATGAGGAGGTTGTACTTTGGAGGGGTAGATAAGGAGTGATGAGGAGCTTTTAATTCTGGCTCAACTTCATCAGAACTCACCTACACGGAAGTAGTCAAGTCATTCACATTATTTTCTGTCTTACTTTCCTCATGTATAAAATAAGCCCCAAATCATAAACTTTGTATGTCATGTTTTGAGTCATAGTTTAAAAATTATTATGGGGCAGCACCTGTGGCTCAAAGGAGTAGGGCGCCAGCTCCATATGCCAGAGGTGGTGGGTTCAAGCCCAGCCCCAGCCAAAAACTGAAAGAAAAAAGAATATTTAAAAATTATTATGAAAAGAATAAATTGGAAATGCTCAACATTAAAAAGAAGAAAAACATTTAGAAATGCTAACACCTAGTAACAGCTGCCAAATTTGTTTAGTCTATACCATGGTCTATGTTGCAGTTTGGGGAAATGTAAAGAAAAAATTAATTGAAATAGTTGTAGTAAATGCGTGTTGTATTAGTTTTTATGTATAGGAATTATACACGAACAATATCTAAACCTGAGCTGATTTGTCTGCATCTACTTAATATAATTGGAAGTGTATTCTGCCATCTTTAGTTCACATTTATAAATGTAATGAAAATGGCAAGATACAATTCTTTTATCAATGAATAAAAGGTACATTGTTAAATATATTAAAACAATGTCAATGGCCACAATTGAAAGTGTTCTGACTCACTGTCAAATATAATAAATTGGTCATGTTGAAAAGTTCTGAGAATTTGAAGTCTGACTTTGAAGACAAGAAGAAAGAAGTAGGAATGACTCAAAAGTGGCACTCACCAGGAATTGTGCAATTATGTGAGTCTTCAGCAAGGTGAAATCTGTCCCTTTAATATGTGGGGATGTTAGGGTAGAAGTGTTTTGAAGATTTTCAGCAGCCTTCTACCTTCCACCACAATGTCTTTATGTCCTTAGCTCTCATGAACACACTCCATTTTCTATTCATATTTACTCTAAAAAGAAGTCAAAATTGGATTTGAACAACATAGAATTGGAAATACTTTTTTATTTATTGTTAAGCAATCTCTGCCTTTTTAAACAGTTGCTTAGTCATTCACATTTAATATAATCATTGGTACAGTTAAATGAACATCCTTATTTTGCTGTTTTCTGTTGCATTTGCCTTTTTTTTCATTTCTTTATACCTTCTTCATCGCATTTTTCGGTGTTAAACAAATACTGTTTTATCCTACCAACTTAATTTCTCTGTTGATCTGTAAATTATTTCTGTTTGTTGCTTTTCAATTGTTTTGTTAGTAGTTGCTCCAGAAATTATATTATGTATCTTATCACAGTTGACTAAGTTTACTTAACAAAATAAAAATAAAACAATTTTTCTCCACTATATCTCCACTTCTTCCCTTTTCTTTGTGCATATATATAAATATAGATAGAGATATAGAAATAGATAGATGTGTGTGTGTGTGTGTGTGTGTGTGTATTACACCTATATAGGTTATATTCCCAACTATGAAATACTATAGTATTGCCTGATAAAATCTTATGCTATTTTTTGAAAGATTTAAAAGAAAAAAATATTGACACTATCTTTTATATTGTATTTCATTTTTACCATTTTCTTGTGGTCTTCATATTTTTCTATGGTTTTGAGCTATTATTTTCTGTCATTCTCTTTCAGCCTGAATGACTTGTTAAATTTTTCCTTAAGGGGTAAATCTGCTAGAAATAAATTCTCTCAGCTTTTGTTATATGAGGATGTCTCCATTTTGCCTTTTTTTTTTCTCTTTTGAGGGGAGAGGAGGATATAGAATTCTGTTTTGACACATTGTCTTTCTTTCAACATTTTAAATATGTCATTCCATATGTTTTTGGCTTTCACTGTTTATAATAATATATTAGCTGTTCATTATATTATTGTTCTTCTATATATAATGAGTCTTTTTTTTTTCTTGCTGTTTTCAAGATCATTTTATCTTTGGCTGTTAGCAGCTTGTTCAGACTTTTCTTCTTTTATAGTCATTTACGTGGTCTTAAACTATGAAGTCTCTCTCTGCCTGGGGTGTTATCACTGATGTTTTGAGTTTTATTTATGTTAGTCATTATTTTTTCGCCTGTATTCTTTGGGATCACCCCTGACGCAGAGCTGAGAGATCGTCCAATGACTTAGGCAGAGGTTGTATTCAAATGCCTTGTACTGTGTGATTTCCACTCTCGCTGATTGAGCTCTGTGTGGGTTGGAAAGCACATTCAGAGTTTTCAGAGTTTAGCCGCTTCTGAAATATGCCTCCACTTCTACTTTCTTCTCAGAACCCTCAGCCTTCCCCTGTCACTCTGCCCCCCCATTAAACTTACATTACTCTGCTCTTTGTCTCAACTGGAACTTAATCCCTGGGCTAGACAACCTGTGAGTTTCCCCCCATCATTTCCAAGTCTGTTACACTTACTGACAATACCACCCTGAGTCTTCAGCTGCTATTCCAAGTCAGCTGCCTTTCCCTACCTGTGCCTGGCAGGGGAAAGCTGCTGGTAAAACACTGTCTTAAACCGAGTGGGGGTGAAAGGATGAAGGCAGTCACTGGCTACAGGGTGGATATTGCTACTTTTTTTAAAACCAATTTTAATAGTTTATTATGATTAAATATGTTTTAACTTGTCACTTAAATTTGGTCAGTCTCCATAGCCCTGAGAGCTGGTTTACGTGTTCATGTTGGTGTATTTGGAAGACGATTTGCCAGCTTCCTTACACTGCCAGAATTCTCTCTATCAAAATTGAATTTAAAGATTTTTATTATATCAAAGAAAAAGAAGAAGATGAAAATTACTTACCCAGTTCTACTGAACTTCCTTTTTCAGGGTCCCAGGTCACATGTCTGCACAAGAGCGTAATTGTTTGCTTTGTGTCAAAGCATCACGGTGTCCTGTGGCCTTCCTAGCATCCCAAGGACTTGTTCTTTGACTGTGAATGATCATTTTTCACATTCTGTTAGTGTGTCTGGAAAGATCGAAGTTGCCTTTCACTCAGCCCCACCCATTGCATAGGAAGATAAAATGAGCCAATAACTTTTCTTTCTTATACCCACAAAGAAATCATAAAGTATGTTATCTTAAGAAACTGAATTACCTTCAACCTAACATAAAGGTTTATCTTCTTTTTTCATGTTTTCTTGTTTTAAAAAAAAACAATTGATGCACAAGAGGGATTAAAAAGTGCTTTACAGAATATAACATCATGACAACTACTTTGATAGTCATCTGGCTGGAGAGAAGGAATGATAATTGGGAAGAATTGTATTTTAAAACATGATAAAATGCTATTATAGGAAAATAAAACATCACAGAATTTTATTTTATGTATTGATAAATCAATTTTCAATAAATGTAATTAAAATTAAAAATAAAATTGTATTGCTTTTTCATAGAAGCAAATTGACAAATGTGAAAAACTGCTTTGTTAAACTACGTATCTTGATTTTCCATTCAGATATATGATAAATAGTAATATAACTATGTATCTATAAAACACCAGGAAGAGAAACCCTCAGACAGATTGGAAACTGCCATCACAGGATCTTTATTTTTCTTACCTCCCTGGAATGTCACAGTGATATAAGAGTAACCGGAATTTTCTAAATTTATAAAACAAATAGATTTCAGTTAAAGCAAAGGAGAAAGCGATGGATGAGATGATGTTTGATTTTTACGAATCTATTTATGTTTTATTTGGCAATTCATTGAGTCTGAGTTGAAATGTTATTCATCAATATTTCACTTTCTGAAGTATAAATTTACTGTGATAGCATAATATTTTCAAATATATGTAATATTTATTTTTATAATTATGTTTTATAAAAGGCAATTTAAGTTATTCTAATCATTTCCTTCAGACAGACTTATTTTTATGGAAGTAGGATCACTTAACATCGAGTGGAGCTAAGGTTTGGCTTGTTGGCTTTGAGGTTCAAAATTAGATTTTGAAATCTGTGGGTCCCAGTTGCAGGAGCAAGCACTTGAGTGTGATAAAGATTTTCCCCTATTTTCCTGTAAAAACCTTTCTTGAAACTTCAAGACAGTGTGACATACGTGGCGGCCTGCGAAGGCTGTGGGTCCACAGGGTGCAGATTTTCTCTAAATGGTGGAGGAGCCGTAGAGCATGAGATCCCAAGAAGGGCTCCTGAATGGAACCAAACCCAAGCCACCTGCCCCTGATTCAAAGGACTAAAAATGACAAGAAGGTGGAGTGCGGGAGGAGTGGAGAAATGACCACAAGAGCTCCCCTCGGGCTGCCCGTCAGCATTTTATGCCAGCCCTAACCAATCGTGTAAGGGCAGGGCCCCAGCCATGTCTTTCAGGAAGGACATACAATTTATTTCGCCTTGCCGGCCCTTCCGCCCTGGTGGAAATCCCATCATACAGAAGGCAACATTAACTACTTCATAAAGCCACACACTCCATGCAGTCTGCATTCTGGAGTCTTCTCAGAGGTGAGGCCTGGCTTCACTTGTGTAACTAAGTGGGTCTTGCACGAACTCCTTCCTACCTGTAAAGGTGTGTTTCAGACGGCTTGAGTTGTCTAAGTGTGGTCCTAACAGGTGCTTAGCATTTTAATCTTTGCCTTGAGGCAGGCACACCATTACATACCTAGAATTTTTGAGGGTAGGTTTTCAAGTCATATTGCTATAGTTCCCAGAAAGAAGGGAACACACAACAAAAACCATGTAATGTTGCAACATCAACTAATCGGCAAGATTTTTCTTAGACCTGAAGAACAATATAAATGATGGAAAATAATACATTTTAAAAAGTCAATATTTTTTTGAAGAAAAACTATGTGGGCTCCATATTCCTCACCTATAAAACAGAGGTGTCAGCTGGTGTGACTTAATAGTGAGAGCCTCAAGTTTCTCTTTTTTAAATAGCTGATAGATGAGGCAAGGGAGATTTATCACTTTTTAATTAAGCTCATGTCAACTTGTGAAGTTTATTTTAGTACAAATCTGTTGACCAAAGTCTTTCTTGAAGGAACTGCCCCTTGTTGAAGTGTAAGTGTTCCTGGGCAATTCCGCAGTGAGTGTGGACTGCTCCTTGGACTGGGGGCCCATGTGTCAGCCAGAATGGCTATGCATTTTAGTGATTGCTGTGTATCTAGCATCTTTATGGAAATGAGTTTAAGATCAATCTTGGTTGTTTTAAAATCCAGAGCAGCAGATCTCATTACCCTGAGGGGAAAGAATAACATTGAAATAAATCTTAGGAGGCTGCCTTTGACTCCAGACTGAAGTACGCTGCGCCCACAACCTAATTGTTACCCCACAATTCAAATTTGGAGGCCACAGAACACAACCAACAATATCACTGCTTATACAGAAATAAAATTAAAACGCAAATTGTGGTCCTTCTTGCCAAGGTCCAGTAGTCTTTCTTTTAATAACAATTAAAACTTTTATTAAGGTCTGGAGATGAATGTTTATGTGACTGTGGCACATTGAAGGCGCAGGGAACAGAGGACAACCATTAGCAAACCAGTCACCTGGTTTCATCAGTTGGAAGGCAATTAGGAGGATGCATTAAGTCCAGGTCACAGTTCAGCTCGCCTTGATCTAAGATGACGCCTATGTGCTTTTCCAGTGCTGTTGGTCATTTAAAAGACCGAGCCACCTCTTGCAACGATGCTAAGTGACAGCCACGCCTTACTGCAGTCCAAGTGAGGGTCCCCGTCTCAGAAGACTGGCTGGGCGGGCGTGTGAGTTGGAAAAACTGGGGAAGGCTGGTGGGAGCGCCGGGTAACCGGAGGAAGGGACGATGAGAGCCCCCACCACGCCTGCAGCAGGACCCCCCCATACACACACACACACGTGCCCAAAAAGCGTTGCCACCGAGGAAGGCCATTCTATCCTCTCAGAAAGGCCCCACGTCTTGCCTCGGAGCCTTGCCGCCTTTTCTTCGCGACCATAACCATTTCCACCGGCCTTTTCCTGTCCCTGTGTGTCACTAGGGAGCCTCGGCAGAACCTCGGGCACACATTGAAGGTCTCCTTCCCCCGCTGACCCCCCAGGCCCCTGCCCTCCCTTCTGCCGGGCTCACGGAGGTGTGTGTGTGCTCAGACCGGGATGCCAGCACGCGTCGTCCACCACCTGGCCGGAGCCAGGCCCCGCAGGGCTCCCGCAGCCCCGGGCTCTTCCCCAGCTCCCCAGCCCACTGGAAATGCGCTGCCCGTGTTCCTGTCCCTTTGAAAGTGACCCACAGGAGGACACGGACATGGGCAATGCCGATCCGTCTCCTGACCCCATCTCCTGCCTCCCGACCAGAAGGCTCCCCGACCCTCCCCTGGAGCGGCTGTCACTTTTCATCCGTGCCTCTTCACTCCCCAACATGACAAGGGAAGGGTCTGGGCAGGCTCTGTCATCTCCCGGTGGACCGGTTCCCTGGCCGTGCCGCTGTCCTCTCTGCCACCCCACACCCCCTGGAGGGTCTGAGCCCTGAGCCCCTCTCTGTGCTGCAGAGGCCTGCGCTTTACTCACCGACCACCGGGAACCAGGGGCTGGACTCTTCCTCACTGACGGGCCTGTGCCTTTCCCAGCGGACAGGAGGGAGACTTCCCCACGTTTGGGGCATCACTGGACGCCTACATGGAGGGGAAATGGCCTGTACCATAGTGTCACTGAGCCAGAGTTTGGGGGGGAGGTTAAGGGCACCCTCACGTGTGGGATTCCCAGGGCGACAACAGGGTCGGATGGTTCAGAGGCATGAAGAACATTAAGAGCAAGATGACAGCTTTTGAAACTAGTGACCACGAGCTCACAGGTAGCCTGAGAAAAGGGACTTAAGGGAAACGTGGCTGCTACAGGTCAAATGGGCGTCAGGCCCTGGAAGCTGAGGGTCTGAACTGCTCCAAGGATCAGGCAGAGCAGAAAGGATGTGGTCGACAGGGGTAATTGGGAAACAAGGATTTGTGAACCTGTGAATCTCCCGCTCCAGGCTGCCTAACCTTCTTGCCCACGGTTTTTATTCCCTTTTCTCTACCTACTAGGGAGGCTGTGGGTCCCAAGGCCAGCACACAGTCCGGGAACGCTTGTTATGAGCCCCTGCAATTGAGCTGTACAAACCAAGATTTTAAGGAAAAATTTAAAATGTCATTATTATTGCACCACATTTTATTTATTTGGGAGCAGGTGGAGGCTAGGACCTGGGGCAAATAAATATTAATACTTCCTTGTTGTTGCAATATGAAAGAGATTTTTTAAAAACATGTTATTATGACTTAGGGCATTCCATTAAAATTGATCAGCCACGTTTATGCAGGAGAATTGGCTGCTGTGAATTTGTAAACTTACCTTAAAGAAAAAACAATTTGTGTCAAAAAAATTTATAAACAAATCATTCAAGCAACACTTAAAATGTGAATTGCTGTTGTATGTGAGCGGTGCAGTGGGATATATTTAAATACTATGTTTCTAAGACTGGAAGAATAACAGTGGCCCTGGGGACAGAGTGGGAGGGACAAGGGGTTGGCTCACCCAACTATAATTTCTATTTTTATTTTTTATTGTTTGCAGTTTTTGGCCGGGGCTGGGTTTGAACCCGCCACCTCCAGCATATGGGGCCGGTGTCTCACTCCCTTGAGCCACAGGCGCCGTCCCCAACAGTGGTTTTTGTTGACTCTTTTTCACTGGACGATGACTTCTGTATCCTCCTGCTCACCAATACCTAGTATGTGAGGCTCTGATACATGGATGCCACATCCTGAGCGGTGAGGCCTCTGAAGATAAGCAGCATTCATTTACTGGCTACCACTTGGAGTCTGTAGCAGAGGACAATATTGTGCTTAAAGCAATATGGTATGGCATAGTAGGACAGCAATTCCATTTTCTTTGTACACAGTGAGAAATGCATTCTTGCAAATATTACTAAACTCAGGAAATATAAATAAATGTAAAGGGCCAATGCACTATGATTATTCTCATTTTTGTTTTTATCTTAAAGTCTATTTAGTATTTTTATTTTCCAACCTAGACCATTTGTCATTCTTGAAGTCTACAATTATTTGGGGTCCTCATGGTATAAAGGGAGAACCTGATAAAAAAGGAACGCATGTGTCTTGTTCAGAAAATATTAACTTAAGTTTTGTACTTTAAAAGATATTTCGTAATATGTTAATTTATTACAAATTGTTACATTTTCCAATACATACTTCTGACATGAATAAAATATAAATGAGTTGTTAAAGGCTGTTATAACTTCCTTATTTTTGTGAACTACTAACATAGATATTCAGTTGATAATTATTTTTATGCCTTCTAAGTTACTTGCACTAGTTCTGAGTTTCTCAACATTTTAAACTTGCTCCTTTCTGATATTTATCAACAAGACTACAAACCATAGCAATTTCTGATTATCTAAAATACATTTTGAGGGTGAATTTCTTTCCATGAATGTAAACCAAAATTTTGGAGTGTGAATAGAACCTATAATTTTGAAAAGTGCTAACAGGTAATCTGCAGAAGGGAGAGACTATTCCTTTCCACCACATTCCCCCGTGGTGAGACATTTATTAAGACACTGATGCAATGGTGTCTCTTTCCCACAGACAAGAAAGCCTCTTTGCCATTTATAGGCATTAATTTTAATCTAATAGTGTTAAACTGATCTAATGTTGATTTTTAAATTATATGTGTTAATATATTTTATTATATGTATATAATATATTAACTTTTATCTTAATAAATATGTTAACATAAAATATAATTTAATATGTTTAAAACATGAATATTATTTAATTACATGTACATGCATATATATGTGTGTATGTGTGTAATATATATATATTCCAAAGCATTGGGTGATAAAATCATCCCGAAAATTAGACAAAATTTTAAGTAAGGTGGGTGGAGGAAGATGGCAGACCAGAGATAATTCCTTTGCAGCTGCTTGTAGTGAGATCAAGGAGAAAGGTCTTCAGCCATATCTGGCTAGGGGCCTCTTCCCAGAAACATCACTTCAAGGACATAAGACAGGGAGGAAGCAGGAGACTCCAGGAACCAATAAAGTGGTTGGAGTAGTGAAAGACCAGCACAGAAGGTGAATGCTTGAGTGCTAGTTCTGGCAGTAGTTTTCAGACAGAGTAGGTCTACCCTGCAGGTATTTTATTCTCTGTTGCTATTATCATTTTTTTTTCCTGTTGTTTGTTTGTTTGGGGGGGGGGGGGACGACCTGGTAACACTTGCTAGAGTTACTTTGGGAAAGCCTGGGCAAGCAAGCAAGACCCAGCACCCAGAGTCTAGGATTGAACCCCCAGGCATAGTGGAGCTCTCATTATTCAGCTTCTGGCTGGGGGAGAACTGCCTGTGAAGAACAGTCTGCAGGGTCCTAGTGTGAGACTGGTTCTGGAGTGCCTGCTGAGCTGGGCAGCCACCCGTGGGGAAACTTGAGCAAAACATGCTTTCCTGGGAAAGTCACTGTGTGGCCAAGGGACACAGGAAAGGTTGAAATGTGTCTAACAGGTAGGCTGAGGAGAGCCTCAAGATGTCAACCCTAAAAGAATTAAGGGCAAAGTAATCAGAAAAATGGGATCAGGTCTCCTCGGCAAGATTATGACTTCCAACCTTCATCTTATACAGCCATATTCACATCATAATTAGCATTTCACATCCAGACCATCAACCGTTGTCCAAGCAATATATTTTTTTCCTCCCCCACCCATTTTTTTCCTGGATTTTTCTTTCTTTTTTTTTTTTATTTTGTATTTATAATTCTTCATTGTTTCTTTCTTCAATAGTATAGATTCTATTTCTCCTGTTGTTCTTTTTCCCCCAAATTTTCTCCCTTAAGGTTTTTGGTTAGTTTGTTGTTGTTATTGTATTTTTATTTCTCCATTTTTACTTTCTTCAATAATTAGGGCTCCATTTTTGCTATAGTTTTTCTACCCCTTTTCTTCTCTTTTTCCTTTCCATTTCTCTCATTTTTCTCTATTTTTGTAAAGATTTTGCTAATTCCTTGTCTTTCCCAAATAAGTCTCTCAAATAACAACTAACATATACACTCCTCCCTCTTTTTTTAACATCTTATACAATTTTATTTTCAATTTTCTTTATATATTTTTGTTATTATTTTACCTTTTTTTTCTGATCTGTTTTATTCGTTGTCAATTTGTATTGCATTTATGGGACAGAGCCTCACTCTGAGGCCTGGGCTGTAGCGCCACAGCGCTGGCCTAACTCAAGGAGACATTGATCACCTGGTCTGGGGGTCCTTCTAGATTTGGACTTTGGAAGGATGCTAATGGTAGGTCTCCACTGCAACATACTGCTGCTTTGGTTTCATCTCTATTTGATTGAGGTGGAGTCTTATTTTTGCTTTGGTTGGTAAGGAGCTCCTGATCTCAAGAGACTCACCCATGCCAGCCCACAGAGGCTATGAATTGGGGGTGTGGATCAAAACACCCTGCTGAACACCACTAATCTTCCTCTTTCTTTTTGTTTTTCTCTCTTTTTGTCAGTATTTCCTTTAACTATCCACTGTTTTCTTTTTCTTTTCCCTTTTTGTATATTTTCTCCCTCTTGTTCTTTATTCCTCTCTTCTTTTTGGTCCTATATCAGAAGGATACTTCAACATCTAACCACAGAGATGAGATAATTTAAAGTCAAGTAGGAAGTGAAAGAGAAAAGTAGGGGAATGAGGTAGATAAGAAGAAAACACTCATGAAGAGGATTCAAGAGAAAAATCCTGGCAACATGTAAAACCAGAACAGAGCAATCCCCCAAAGGATCATGAGGTAGCTACTGCAGAGGATTCCACCTATAAAGAAATAATAGAAATGATAGAAAGGGTATTTAAAATATGGATGATAAAAAAAATGAAGGAAATTACTGAGATAGCAGAAAATAACCAAAAGGAAATCCAAAAACAGAACCAAATAAGGGAAAAAAAGATACGAACGATATAGAAAGAATATAGCAGAGCTTAAGGAATTGAAGGAATCAATCAGGAAACTCAAAGATATAGTAGAAAGTATCAGTAACAGATTAAACCATGGAGAAAAATAAATCTGAGAGCTATAGGATAAAGCTCTTGATCTAATACAGGCAATTAAAGAGGCAGAAAAAGAAGATAAAGCAGAATGTTCATTCAGAGAATTATGAATTATGAGACTTCACAAAGCATTATAACCTATGAATTATAGCCATTCCAGAAGGGGAATAAGAATAACCCAGAGGAAGAGAAGCCCTACTGGAGGATATCATAAATGAAAATTTTCCCAATATCACCAAAGATTCTAACACAGTCCTTTCAGAGAGATATTAACCCCCTGGTCATCTCAATTCAAACAGAGCTTCTCTAAGACACATTATAATGAGACAAAAGTCAAGACATAAGAGAAAATTCTTAAAGCAGCCAGGAGTAAGTGCCAATTGACCTACAGGGGTAGATCTATCAGAGTGACAGCAGACTTCTCAACTGAAACTTTTCAAGGCAGAAGAGAATTGTTATCTAACTTTAACCTTCTTATGGAAAACTACTTTCAGCCCAGAATTCTATGTCCTGTTAAGCAAAGCTTTAAAATTGATGGATAAATCATATCTTTTGCTGATATGCAAACACTGAGAAAATTCACCACAAGAAAACCAACTCTATAAAAATACTTACACCTATTCTCCACACTGACCATCATAATGGACGACCAGCAAAGTAAACCCCCAGAAACTAAAGGACAAAATCTATCTTCCACAGTGATGCAAAGGATAAATTTAAGGAATGGATTTTCACAAAATAAGATGAATAAACTCCACCACACTTACCAATTCTCTTAAGAAATGTTAGTGGCTAGAATTCTCCACTGAAGAGGCATATGCTGGCTGTTTGGATAAAAAGCACAAGCCATCCATATGCTGTCTCCAAGAAGCACTTATAGGCTCAACGGACAAAATAAGACTAGGGGTGAAGGGATGGAAAACAATATTTCAGGCAAATGAAAATCAGCAGAAAGGAGGGATCACAATGTTATTTTCAGACACAAGTGGATTTAAAGCAACTAAAGTCAAAAAAAGACAAAGATTGACTATTATTGGTCAAGGGAACAATATAACAAGAGGACATTTTAATTCTAAACATGTATGTACCCAAGTTAAATGCTTCCAGATGTATGAAAGAGATCTTGATTGGTCTGAGCAATATGATATCTTATAATACCATAATAGACTTTCACATCCCTTTTACAGAGCTGAACAGATCCTCTGAACAGAAACTAAACAAAGATACAAGGGACTTAAACTTGATCCAATAAAAAATGCCTCCTAATAGACATATGGAACAAACTATCCCAAAGGTAAGGAATACACATTCTTCTCCTTAGCCCATGGAACATTGTCCAAAATAGATCCATATCTTAGGACACAAATCAAACCTCAACAAAAGATATGAAGAATATAGAAAGGATATAGCAGAGCTTATGGAATTGAAGGAATCAATTAGGGAACTGATTATTAAAATAAGTGAAATTATACCTTGTATCTTCTCAGACCACAAGGCAATAGAGGTGGAATTCAACTCCAACAAAAATTTTCGTTCCCCACACAAAGATATGGAAACTAAATAACTTTATGCTGAATGACAGTTGAGTCAAGGAAAAGATAAAGAAGAACATTATTAACTTCTTTGAATATACCAACAATGAAGGTAAAAGCTACCAAAACCCGTGGAAACCTAAAAAAGCAGTCCTAAGAGGGAATTTATCACATTAGATGCCTACATCTGAAAAACAGAAAGAGCACATCAATTACCTAATGAATTGTTTTAAGGGGATGGAAAAGGAAGAGCAATTCAATCCAAAACATAGCAAAAGAAAAGAAATGATGAAAATTAAGTCATAAATAAATGGAATTGAAAATAAAATAATCTTTCATAAAATTAGTGAAACTAAAGTTGGTTCCTCAAAAAGATAATTAAAATCAAAAAACCATTGGCCATATTAACTAGAAACAGAAAAGTAAAATCTTTAATAATCTCAATCAGAAATAAAATGGGGGAAATAACAACTGATACCACAGAGATAGATGCAAGAGATTATTTCGGACTACTACCAAAATCTCTATGCCCAGAAATTTGACAATGTGGAGGAAACGAACTAATACCTGGAACCACACCATCTCCCTAGACTTATCTAGGAAAAAATTAATCTCTTGAACTGACCAATATCAAGCACTGAAACTGAAGAAACAATAAAAAAAAAACTTCCAACAAAAAAAGCCATGGGGCGGCGCTTGTGGCTCAAAGGAGTAGGGCGCTGGCCCCATATACCAGAGGTGGTGGGTTCAAACCCAGCCTCAGCCCAAAACTGCAAAAAACAAACAAACCAAAAAAAGGCCCTGGACCAGATGGCTTCACACCAGAATTCTATTAAACCATCAAATAAGAGCTTACTGTATATTCTCAAGTATAAGCCGAGTTTTTGTGCCGAAAAGTTGTGCCAAAAAACCCGAACTCGGCTTATACTCAGGTCATACAGGTTATCTGATTCGATGAGCTTAGCTTAACAGGTAATCAAGCTAAATAACAAAGGTTAAAATCCTTCAAAACTGGATTCCTCCTCATCATCATCTGTATGTCCAAACAGAGCTTCAGCTGTATCTGATGTGAGGGTATCAGCATTTAACCTACTGATTCCTCAATTATTGTAATTGTTTTGGGTATATATCTTTATTTTTGAAATTTACCAGTGGCTGCTGCATTTTCCATCTTGGCTTATACTCGAGACACTAAGTTTCCCCAGGTTTTAGGGTAAAATTAAGGGGGTCGGCTTATACTCGGGTCGGCTTATACTCAAGTATGTGCGGTAATAGTATTCACCTAGTTAACATTACTAAGGACTCATAATTTAGCTTCAAAACTTCCTCACTGTGCTACCTGAACCTAAGGATATAAACTCCGTGCCTCCGTTTCCTTATCTGTAAAATGGGGATAATAATATCGCCTACATCACAGGGCTATTATTAGGGTTATGAGTTAATGTTATGAGGTTCAGTGATGGTTAAATAATATTAGGCACTTGGACACTCCCGGATGCAGAGTGACTGCTCGGTAAACCTTGGCTAATAGTATTATTATTGCAAATTCTGCTTTATGTAACCTCATTCTTTAAAAATATACACACAGAGTATCAGCAGGAAGGCAGAAAGAGTAGGAGATTGCTCATCGTAATTCTTTTCAGGCTGTTAATGCCATGTGAGGTGAAAGGTTGCCCAATACCTCCACAAGCACTACTAGAACTAATTGGATAAAATAAAACATTCTTTAAAAGTTTCCTCACATTAGACTCTGCTGGTTGACACATTTATACTTTAGGGACTGGAAAAGATCCTCAAAAAATGACACTGTTGAGAACAAAGCATAATAAAATGAAATTAGAGCAAAAAGTCCTCTGCTGGTTGTGAAGAAAACTACAAGCATCATCGCCTACAGCAGGACGGACAGGGTGGCCCTCCCAGGGTCCCTTGTAGCTTGGTCATATGATTAAGGCCAAATAGGATTAAAAGGGAGGAGGGGGGAGAAGAAACAAGGAAAAAAGGAAGAAAGACAGAAAGAATGAAGGAAAGAACAGAACCCTGCCTCTCACATGCACAATAAAAAGCAAAATTAAAATAGCCCAGAACCCTGAGCCATCAGATTGTTGTAATCTAGAATCAGGCTACATGAAAATCTATCAAGTTTTATGAACACAAAATACGTTCTGAAGTTCCTACTTGCCTCTCTGCACACTCAACTAGAAACCTCAGAGTCGATGTTGGAGAGTTCAAGGGCTTTCCACTCTACATAAGCTCATCCCCAACAAGGTAGCCCTTCCTTGTCGCAGTGCTTCAGAGGCTGAGAAGAATGGGGGTGATTCTGAAAGGGAAGAGTCTCCTCTGTACACCTAGAGCCCGATTCCCATCCTAAACCAGGAGTATGGCCAGTGGCTGGCATCCATCAGATCCGACCTCCTCTAACCCCTCCCTGTAGAGCTCCATTCACCATGAGGGTCATCCTCCTGCCTTTCAGGAAAGCTTTCAGCCCTTGAAGCTGCAACATCATGGCAGCCATGTTCCAGGAGGAACTTGGCTCGGTTAGGCCCAAGTCAAGGGTCTGCGGCCCACCCTATTTCCCTTCCACTCAAACAAAACCACTGTGCTAAAAGTATGTGTAAAAATGCAAACAAACATTATTATTGAAAAGAGATAAACAGGGACCCCCAGAGTGAGAAAAAAAGCAGCAGCAGCAGCAGCTTGGAAGGAAAGACAAAGAAAGAGAATCCAACCAGCATGGGATTATGCAATTTTAAAGACAAGCTACTCCTAGGCCTGTCCTGCCACAGGCCGCCACCCTTCAGACTGCACCAATTTTCATAAGCCTTGGGGACAACCTGTGGAGACCAGATCTCGGCCACTATGAGAGTCTCTGACTATCAGGGTCTACTTGCTATGTTTTTATCTTCAAATCACTACAGAGCTAACTACCTTCCACCTCCTCTTGAAAAGAAAAAAAAAAAAAATCTTATTTGTACCTAAAATGTTCCCCATATGAGAATGTGTCTGTTCTGTCCCTGGAGACTCCTCCTTGCAGGCAAGAGTTAGGGACAAAGGGGACTTGCAGAGAACAGTACATTTCAATGACTACCTTGATTTATAGGTACGTTTTCTTTAAAGTAGTCTGAAATCACTGCATATTTGTGAATGAAATCCATTCGCAAAACAGATACACAATTATTCTGGACTCCAGGCAGCCAGATGTTTCGCCTTTGTCCAAAATGGTCCCTAAAAAGCTAAGTGGAAAAAGAGGGGGTTCATTAAACTGTGAGGAGCTAGGAGGTCACTAGAGCCATGAGGGGTCACTGTGCAAACACAAAAGATCACAAGATGCTTGTAGCCTTGCATGGTCCTTAACTTGCACTCTTCCTTTGGCAACATCCTGACAGCTCATCCCTGTATTCCCAGCACCCCCTCCTCAACATTTTCTATCTCACAGAAGCCACTTTAAATATACAGACCACAAACAATCCCATCTTCAAACAACAGTCATCAGCGGTGAAACAGTGGACACTATCACCAAGGTTATCTTTCCAAGAATCAAGTGCCGGACAAGAAGACTGCCATGTTGCCTCGTGGTTGGAACAGTTGTCCAGTTTGGAAAACTTTACTTAAGGGACCTTACTAAATCAAAGAGAGGCAGGGAAGTCATTCCTGTGAACCTTCTTCACTTCCACCTCATGCTTCTTCTCTTATAAAATCCCAGAGAGCAGAATTTCCCAGTGCACACCTTCCATGCGGTGCCCTCCTGTCAGTGGTGTGGTCCATCAACACTGGGAAAGGAGGCAGAGCCTTCCTGCAGGCAAGGTAATCAGGGAGCGAAAATCGTCCCACCTCGCACAAAGCAGAGCTGTGATTCTCCTCCTCCTCCAGTTTCTGCAAGCCTCAACCCCAGAGCCTGTCAGGACCCACCCCAACCCTGACATCTGTAACGGTTTCTGTTCAGAAGAGGAGTTTTGCACGTTCTGCTTCCCTGGACAGCACAGAGCCCAGCTCTCCAGAGGGAGTGACATCCTCCACGGACAAATGAGACTCTGTGACTTTGGCCTCAGAACGCCACATCCAGATAGGAGAAAGCATCTTTCTGCACCCACCAGCTCATGCCACCAAGGCTCCCCAGGAAAGCCTGAGCACAGTCAGGCCCAGGACCAACCACAGCCCTCAGGTTGCCCAGGACCTACGGCTGGCAGCTCCCCACACGCAGGCCAGAGAGGGCATTCAGCCCAGCCAGATCACTCCTTCTGGACTCATTAACTTCAGAGAACACTGTCCGCATGGAGCCTCAGCCAGGTCCCCAGTCACTACGGCCACCAGGCTCAGGCACAGAGTGCCAGAGCTAAATCTTTCAATCTCAGCAACTCCCTGGCCCAGCCACTCCTTCCCCTTACCGAGTGCCTAAACCATGAAGGCCTGTTTTGGGGAAACAGCTCACCTCTAGAACCTCTAAGCGTTTCCCTATGAATACCACATTCCAGGGCAGCGCACCCAGCTCACCCATAAATTGTGCTGCATGGGGAAAGCAGCGACCTCTCCGTCAGCCCCTGCACGCTCCAGTGCACGGGACTGCACCCCCGCCCCTTACCCGCACCCCATATACATCATCCTCAAATTGGAAAAGAATGGCAGCTCCCTACCTGAGGGTGGCGCTCTCCCCCTGCCGGACCGTCACGTTGTCCATAGCTTTGGGGAAGGTGGCATCTCCGCTGCGCACCGGCACTCCTGTGGGTACAAGGAACAGCAGCCTGAGAGACACGACCACGAGGC
>CAUYPK010114418.1:0-46140 GCA_963574355.1 Loris lydekkerianus | reverse complement strand
AGAAGTGTGCCCTTTCCTCCACATCCATGCCAACATTTCTGGTTTTGGGATTTTGTTATGTGGGCTACTCTTACTGGGGTTAGGTGATATCTCAAAGTAGTTTTGATTTGCATTTCTCTGATGATCAAGGATGATGAGCTTTTTTTCATGTGTTTGTAGATTTTGCGTCTTTCTTCTTTAGAGAAGTTTCTCTTTAAGTTCCTTGCCCACCCTGAAATGGGGTCACGTGTTCTTTTCTTGCTAATAAATTTGAGTTCTCTGTGAATTCTGGTTATTAGACCTTTATTGGAGGTATAACATGTAAATATTTTCTCCCATTCTGAGGGCTGTCTGCTTGCTTTACTCACTATGTTCTTGGCTGTGCAGAAGCTTTTTAGTTTGATCAGGTCCCGGTAGTGTATTTTTGGTACTGCTTCAATTGCCAGGGGAGTGGGGAGCATGATTTTATTTCCAGTATGTTACCCCACACCTCACATAGACTTGATAACCAATGAAATATGAGATAAATAAATTCAGTTTAAAAAAATCTGAATTATTTTAATGATATATATAAACATTTTAATTTGGTATTTCATTCAGTAATTTTTTTATTTATCAGAATAAGAAAGGAAATATCGGAAAAGATACTATAATGATTATATAAAGGTGGTAAGATATTTTACAAAGAAACATTTATGTTTAAACAGCCTCTTCTAAGTTTCAAATGATTCTGTTTATCATTTACACTCAGCAGAAGCTGCAAGGTAGAAAATATATCAAAACACCAAAATTATCTTTAAATAGTCAGACACATATGTGTACCTGGATGAATAACATCAAAGTATTCTTGTCACACTCTCAACAAATAATTATTAAGAGTAGACTCTGTACAAGTAGACCTGTACAAGGTTTCATGCCCAGAAAATATGAAACAGAGGGTAATACCTGTCCTCCTGCAATTTATATACTAGAAAGGGAGAGAAATAAGAAAGGTTCATGAATAAGAACTCAATTTTGTAGCTCTTTTCAACCTCATTAACCTCTCAGAAAGTAGACCTGCTCCAGATCAACCATTTTGCCGGAGTTAGATTAAGGTACTTTTTTTTTTTTTTTTTAGAGACAGAGTCTCACTTTGTTGCCCTCATAGAGTGCTGTGACTCATAGCAACCTCCAACTCCTGGCCTTAGGCAGTTCTCTTGCCTCAGCCTCCTGAGTAGCTGGGACCACAGACACCCACCACAATGCCCGACTATTTTTTGTTGCAGTTTGGCTGGGGCCATGTTTGAATCTGCCATCCTTAAGGTACTTCTTTAAGAGAAGTACAAAATTGGTAACTGTCCTCAAAAATTTTAGGCTAAAATTATTTGCCCTCTATTGTTGGTGCAGGATCCTAGACCTCTGTTCCAGAATCTCTCAAGCACTTGAATGAGCCCAAACTTACATTTTGAGGATTCTTGGCCCTTCTATGTGGTATTTTCTCTTGCTCCTGAACACCTCCCCATCCCCCAATGAACAACCCTCCCCCACATGCTTTTGGGATCTTTTAGTCAACACATAAAATATCCATAACAGCTATAGAGTTTCTTTATGAACTTTAAAATTGTTGATATTTGGGAAAACTAAAAAAAGGATCATAGTGACAATTTATGCTTCAAAATATTCTAAGCTTCATCTCTGAAACCATGAGATAAACTTAACCTTGATGCACCTGGACCCAGTACCCTTTCCATTCTCTACCTCTTACAAATATCTTGCCATGATTACGTAAAAATGGACCCAGACTTGGTCCTGAAGGATGAATTTAGGAGCTGCTATGTACAGTATTTCTCTACTTTTTCAATAGAACTTCTATTTACCATATTCTTTGTTAAATTATCACGTGTCCCTTTAGTAAGATTCTTTTGAGACATTTCGGAGTTGAACATTGAAAGAAATTTTTTCTGACAATCTGATAATGCTACTTCTTTCTGTTCAGCAATATGACCTAAACAAACTCATGAGATTACTTCTCTTTTTGTCTTGGCAAAGACAGAGTTTATTTATTTATTTTTTCTCCTTGATATCAGTAGGTTTCCTGAGCTTTGGTTTTGGGGATATTTTGTCTCTTCTTTTTATGCATGTTTGTTAAGTTGCCCTTATGTTTTTTGTTGTTGTTGTTGTTGTTGTTGTTGTTTTAGAGATAGAGTCTCACTTTGTTGCCCTTGGTAGAGTGCCATGGTGTCACAACTCACAGCAACCTCCAGCTCTTGGCCTTATGTGAGTCTCTTGTCTCAGCCTCCCAAGTAGCTGGGACTACAGGTGCCCGCCACCAAGCCCGGCTACATCCTTTTGTTTTTTTATTTCATGTTACTGATTACCAGTTTAATTGAAACTGTGCCTTTTAATATAAATTACCAAATGTCCTTTTGGTAAGGAAGGAAAATGTGTAAGAAAATAAGCAGTTCTGAATAATGGCTACTAAGCCTTAGAACAAACAGAAAGTTAAAAGGGCTTTTTAACAGACTCAGATAAGATTAAGGAAGAAGTCACAAACTGAGGCCTTTGGGTGTGATCTATTTAGTGACTCAATAATTTTAAAACAAACACTGATCATTAATACTGGAAAGATTGCAGATACAAACCTGGATTTCTGGCTTCTCCTAAATGATAATAATGGCTTACATTAATTAAGGACTGTTTTAATGTTTGATCTCACAAATCGTCCAAAGTACCATTATTCTTGATATCAGAATTTCATCTTCAGTAGGTTCTTAGTCTTGGTGATTCTAAGAATGAATCCCTGGACCACAGATCAGTGGTAAGACAAGCTTTATTTACAGAAAAGAATACAAAAACATCAAAGTTCCTGGCAGAGAGAAAACCCATTCGGGGGAGAAAAGCTTTCTCTCTCCCTCTCTGTCTATAGGGGCTGTTTGTCCAGGGGTATATAGTCACAGGGGGTCATTTAGCTGGAACTCAGTTGTTACATTTAGCAGGCATGGGTCCTCTAAAGTTACATTTAGCTAGGAACTCAATTGCAAATGAATGGCTATAATCACTTTCATTGAGGTCTAGGAAACTTACATGAAATTGATCAGGCCTAGGAAACTTATGTGAAATTGACTAAGCCTAGGAAATGGATGGGGTTCCCTGTTCAGCCACAAGTGGGGGGGGGGGGTAAGAGGGGAATGAGATCTAAGGTGCTGGTGTCTCCCCAGCAGTTGACTGGCCCCTCTGGCTACTGGAGCCTCCTATGGCCCCCTGCCTACCCTCCAACCCACTGGTTCCTCTGCTGGCTGTGGCAGCAGGTTGAGCTGGCTGGGGCATCACCTGGTCACCTGTCCTGTATCATTCTCATAATCCAAATTTCACAAATGAGGAAACCAAGTCACAGAGGTATGACAGGTTATTTTTCAGGGTCATCCAGCTATCAAATGGCAAGGCTAGGATCTGAACTCAGATGACCAGGCCCCAAACATCCCCAAGTCAGTAGGCTATGCTGTTCCCTGAAAAGGCCTAGACCCACATTCTCATCTGGTAACGGTGGACCCACTTTTCAATCTGGCATCTATAGCTGGAACTGAAAACAGCAGTGCCTCTTTGGATGGTCACCTGCTGTTTGTAGGCATTTCCGTTTATGTCCCTTGCATATTATCTTGAGATGGGAGCTGCATCTTAAATGCATTTTCTACATCCTGTAGGCTTAGTCTTTGCTTGAAGTTAATTAACATTGATGAGTCCCACAGGTCTTTATAGCTTCCCGTGAAGTCCTCAACATTGACAATAAAACGGCCAAATGAGAACTGAAATACATTTCACTGCAGTGGAGCCCAAAGAAGCAGTTTTACCTAAATTGTTCCCCAAAGCATTTCACACTTAATTGTTTAGCATTTTCAGTTAATAAGGACAAGAGTGACCATATTTGCATATCTATATTGCTCAGTTGCCCTGTGTCCAGTGGTCACTGCTTTAGAAAAATTTGCCTACCACCTGTTCTCTGTCAGTTATCTGTTCTCCTTGTTAAAGATTCTTGGATAGAAAAAAGTAAAAGTAAAGCTAATCTCCTTCATTAAAGGTAGACAGACTTTTAATAAAATGAGGCTTGCTCTGCACTTCAGAGGATAAGCGGAAACCTTTGAAGGATTTTCTATCTGAGGAGTTTCCAGGGAGGAAAGGATATGATTTAGTCAGCTAGTCAGCTAAGCTCATTAATTCAGGTAACTTGTTTCTAAAAAAGGAATTTTCCTCTGAAACACCGCCATTGCAGACCATCCCCCTCTTCCCTGCCCATATCGCCACTTCTAGCTCCCAGACAAACCTGCTATTATTAATTAGCTGTACAATTGTACATTATCATTTGCTAAAATTGTTACTGATTCTCCAATTGTAATTTTTTAAATAAGCAGTGGAGAGTTGCTTTTCCCCAAACTCTATTTTCATTTAAACGTACATAGATAAAGCTGCTTTTTGATATTCCATCGAGATAATCTATGCCTGTAATGTAGGACATTAAATTGTGGAGTACAAGGTTTCAGGTTTTTCTCCTTCTTCCCGGGTCTTTCTCCTTATATCACCCCAACTCTTCCAAAAGCCAAGTTCAACGAGTTATTTTATAATAATAATATGCTCGAACCTATGTAAGTACACTATTATAAATATACCATAGCTATTATCACTATTCCAATTTATAATTTTAAGGCAATCTTTAATTCCCCTGGATTGAAAAAGACTGCTTAGAGGCACTGGTAGGTGTGCTGAACTCATCAAGAACTCCCGTGAGCTGATACAATAATCACTTTTAATTAGAAAAAAATAGTTAACATTTTGAATCTCTTTTTAATGACCCAAAGAAGAGTTGAGAGCTTTCTTTTTCTTTTAAGGTGTTAACAAAATCAGAAATGGTTTTTTAAAAAGTCTCAGGACTTGAAATTATAATCAAGTTAGATTCTATTATCTTAAAACTTCTCTAAGAGGAATTATCTATTTTCCAGCAAAATTGTTGATCTTTATGCTTCTAAAGTAATTTATACTGGAATATGTTCTAACATTCACATGTCTATTTTACCCCCGCTAGTCAGAGAATGTTTTAAGAGAGTGGGTTCTGGGTTATCACTTGGGTTCAGATACCAGCCCTTGCCACATTATTGCTGAATAACCAAGAACAGATTACTTACTTGTTCTGTGCTAATACATCTAACAACAAAGGACCAAACGATGTGATAAATAAAAAGCTCCTAGAACTATTGTGATGCATAGTAAAGATTTTGTAGATGTTTGTTATTATTCAACATCTTTGTATTTCTTTTCATGCTCTTTGGGATTTCAAAACTGTTGGTTTTTTCCAAACCTTTGGGGCACCAATTATCAATCCCCCAGTCAATCTGGACTGTAGACTATAAGAAAAGAGTCTCCTTTAGCAGAGCTGAAAGTCCCTGTGTCTCTGCGCACAGAGTAACTTATCTGAATTTGTTTCTCTTTTTATTAAAAAAAAGCATGATCTGAAAGTTCTATTAATTTATTTTTCCTCATGTTCTATTTTTTGGCATTGAATCACTTGGTCAAAACCAGCTGCAAAAGAGAATAGTATATACAGTTTTTACATTGGCCATGACATGCTCCTGATTAGCAGTAGAGGTTCTATCACACAATAAAATAAGGAGAGAATAAATCTGAGGGAAAATAAGCAGTCTATTAGGTTGAGTGTTACTAAATTCTCTTTCAAAACTATTCAGAAAGAACTTTTTCCTTGTTTTACTATTCTAGTAACTCTCTAATTTGTCAATGATTTTGTAATTATGACTATGGTTTCACAGTCATATCTGCAAGTTCCCTTTCTCCGGCCATCAGTCTCACCTGTATCAACTTTGCTTGTTTACTTTCTCCAGGTGAATAGCCTTCCCTAAGAGAAAAACTAAGACCACAAAGGCAGTGAAGTACTTTGCTTACCTCACTCACTACTTGACATGACTGCATTGCTCCCTGGCTGTAGAACCATCATATCCGTGTTCTTGTTCCCAATATAATATTTAAAGCATAAAGTTTGGAACATTGTACCAAATATAGCTCATCATGAGCTTAATTCTTTTGGGCACTCTTTCAGAGATGCACGTCTTTCTCTGGCATTTGTTTTGGTGATGTTCCTCTCCTTCTAGATTTTTTGTGTACCTTTTTATGCCTGAATGTAACAGTGAGTTCCCTGTGCAGCTCTATGAAATTATGTAAATCTCTCTGCATATTAATGAAGCTATGTTTGATTTCAGCATCTGGCACAGTAAAAATTACTTGCCCTCAGATGTGTTATAAAGAATTTAATAATGTTTTTAGGAACCTTCATTAAAGGAAATAAATAATTGTTTTGTTTAATTTCATTCTTTGATTCTACAATTTTTCATTGAACATGGTAGTATTTTTTTTTTTAAAATATGCTGTCGTAAGTAGGAGAGGTTTCTAGTTAATTTTAAAATTGTTCACTATTTTCACTAAGTTTATTGGGGGAAAATGTGAAGAATATGGAAGTTAAAAAATAGAGAGAGAGGTGGGAAGCTATTTCATTGCCACCAAACAAAAATAGTACTTGTTAATGTGCTAGCAGAGTCTCTCCTGATATTTTATCTTCTTTCTATTTTTCCTGAACCTCCCCTCACCTGAATATTAGTATATTTATATAATTGAAATTGTTGTATCATTCAGCTTTACATGTATATATATATATATATATATATATATACTCGCAATTAGTATTTAATATAGGATAATATTTTATAAACATAATTTTAATGTCTTCATTGTATTCCATCATATCCTTGTGTTTTACTATTTCCTATTCTTGAACATTAGGTAGAGACCACTGCTCGCCATGGTAAATAACACTGCAATGAACATCTGAATGGAAAATTATTTCTTTTTGGTAGGTTTCTACTTGTTCTTAGTGATTGATCTCTTTTTACTTAGAGCAGTGCTTCTCACTCTTCCTAATGCCACGACTCTTTAACGCAGTTCCTCATGTTGTGGTGACCCCCCAACCACAAAATTATTTTCATTGCCACTTCATGAAGCATGGAAACGTGTTTATACATGTAAACATGCTTATGATGTTACTGAAAGCATGTAAACATGCTTCAGGAAGTAACAATGAAAATAATTTTATGGTTGGGGGTCACCACAACTTGAGGAAGTATATTAAAGGGTCACAGCATTAGGACGGTTGAGAACCACTGACTTAGAGGTATTTCCTATTAAAACTACCATTTTCTAGCCTGAGGCCTTTAAGAGTATGTTCTAATAGGCCTTAATAATAAGGTTGTATAAACATAGTCTTGTATCCATTGCAGATTCATGTATTTGGGGGCAAAAGTTTTAAGAATTCCAAGAATTTTGGAAATACTTCCCCAAGCAAAAGATGAAAGCAGAAATGTTTCATAGGACACAGCACAGAGGAGCATGTGCTGACCACAATAGAACAAGCAAGAGAATTCACCTAGGGACCAGAAACACAATTCCTTTTGTGGTATGTTAGAACTGTCCCAATCTTTCTCAATCACGGTATTCATCAAACAGCTAACATTCTGAAATTCCCTTATGAGGTTGTTGGAGTGAAAATAAATTTGTTTTTAGTGTGGTAGCCTCAGGAAAGAAACCTTATAAAATCATTTGCCCTGTTGGCCTGTCCACCTCCTATAATAACTATTGATCTCACGGGCTAATTTCAACCCACTTTGATAGAGGGGCAAAGGGTCTATTGCTAGACAGAGCCTCATAAATTTCTTGTGGTTCCTTCTGATCCCTTCAGAAGAGTTGTTTAATGGTATCATTTTGAAGAGTATAAAAAAGCAAACCAAGTTTCTGCTGTGAAGTTGTCACTGTAATGGAAGATGATTACATCAGAAGAAGTTCAAATGGAAAAAAAATGTTTGTAGTTGCCTTGTAGTTTCCTGATAACAAGCAAAGTGAGCTCCATATATAACTCCACAGACTGGCAGGCATCTTTGCTTTTGAGAGTTGCATCCTGAAACTTTCTAATAAATTCCACTCTTGGGTTTTACACAGCCAAGTTCTTCTTGTTTATTGGAGTTGAACTTAACCAGTTCTTGGAAGTGTATGGCCATAACTAACAGGCTTTCTAAGAGCTATTGATGAATCAGACTGTGTGTGAAACAAACAAGAATTCAAAAGGAAATGTGAGGAAGGAAGCTATAGATTCTCCCTCAGTAACGTTTACCAGGGTGACAACTCAAGGTCAAGCCTAGGACAGAGTCAGTATCCAAGGTCAAGGTCTGGATGTGGTAGGGGATCTGCTTATGGAGTTTTCAGCTGACATTTGGGGTTCCCAGGGCAAAGGCATGTTTTATTACGAGGAATTTAGGCAAGAAACTGAGAAATGAGGGATGAGACCTGTAGAGGATTTATGAGGCTGGTATAGGCTGCCATGTCATGTAAAGCCTGCCTAAATCCTGGGGGAAAGGTAAGTTATGAATCCTGGCAGCTTCTTATCACAGCACTTAGAGGTGGCTGCTGGGACCTGAGGTCCTTCCTCTGCTCTCCCCTATGCCACAGCTCCTGACTTTTCACCCTGTGACAAGCCAAGAAAACAATCACACAGGTACAGGGTGGCCATAAAGTTCACGTGCAATTTCAAATTGCACACTGTGTAACATATATATTTTATATGTATTCACACACACACATACACGGAGAATGCCCCACTTGAAAGTGAGAAAAAGTGCTGAAAATGTCTTGGTCTCGCTAAGGCATCAAGAATTGTACAGTTGGATGGGAAATCCTGCAAATTAACAGGATCATAATTACAGACAGTGGGAATAAGCATTGTGCTGGATAGAACGGATGCTAGGAAGACAGCTCACATAATTTGTTCCTACAATTTTTATACTGCAACCCTTTTTGTTGAATGTTTATTGAATGTTCCCTGAGTAGTAAACAGATTGCACAAAATCCCACAATTATATGCTTAAGTACACTATTCAAAATTAATAACAATATATGAATCATAAGGATTTTTAAAAGTTTGTTTTTTTGAAAAAGTTTGAATGGAAACAAACACTTTTTTAAAACTGATATTTGGAATTAAAGCTTCGTTTAGTTAGATTTTAATGATTATTTATCCTAGTACCTGTACTGGGTGTTCATTTTCCAAACTCTGTTAACAATATTATTGAATCCCAAGAAGGGACCCAAGGAACTAAAAGGGAAATGGTAGTCAGGGTGCATTTTCTTTTTAAATTAAACTACTGTGTTCATAAACTCCAGATCTTTAGAGCCTCATTTAAATGAATCTTTACGAGGCAGGATAATTAAATTCCCAAACTCATTGTAGAAAAAGTTCTACCTATCTCTTTGCTGAATATCACTACGGTCAACTTTGAAGTACTCCCCGTAGCCATCGGGTGACCGTAATGGTATTCAGCAATGAGGTGTGTAGCACTTTTTCTAGGATGAGTTCATGAACTTAATTGTCAAACCTCGTGTGACAACAACTCTGATGACCATTCCAGAAAAAGAGCTCCAATATTGCTCTGAAGAGTGGACTAGGCTCTGGCTTTGGTGCATAGCTTCTACAAGGGAGCACTTCGAAGGTGACCTTAGTGATATTTAGCCGTGAGGTATGTGGCACTTTTTTAGGATGAGTTCTCAAACTTAACTAATTGTCCGATCTCGTATGACTATAGAGCACTATGTAAAATATAAATTTAAAAAACACTATGGATCAAATATGAGATGTGCAAAGTTCCCCAGATCTTCCATAAGGAAGCTGTCCTCACAAGGAAATTAAGCCCTCTTTGAAATAAGAAAGTGCAAGGGCAGATTTGGGAATTTCATTTTCTGGAACTGCCAGCCACAACAGTAGCCAAGTAGGGAATCAGGTTACAAGTGCAGGGAGCCTTTAAACTTGGCACTTGTTGAAATAATGTTCACAGGAAAGGTACTTAGTGTTTCCTGGGGAATATGTGTGTCTATAAATGCATGTACAACGGATAGCATCTGAATTTACTGTAGATGATCGGACTGAATATCTCTTTTAAAATGTAAATATAGTCAAAGCTGTAAATCAGATTTAACAGGATTTTTTCTATAGAGTTAAAAAAAAAAAAAAAGGTAAGAAAAAAATTGAAGAGCACATGTAAAAGTGGCACCGGAATGAACAGGAGATGAAAAAATGAGATTGCTTATTCAATGTTCTATCTTCCTTTCTAGAAGTAGTCATGGAAACTATGTAAAATTAGGGTTGCGGCTGCTAAATTAATGGCTTCAGAATCTCAGTCTCTACTATGCGCTAGATTGAAAATCCATAAATAAGGATCAATGCAGCCCAGCAACCTCAGAGCAGGAGGAGGGCTGGCTTCAGTTGCTCAGTAGCTAATATTCACAGTTAAATAGCAAAGCTGTTTTTAATCTTCCTTTGTGAATCTAAATGAATGTGCCAGGTACGCTCAGCACTACTAATTGCTTGAAAAGTAGTCATTTTTTTCAAAGGATAAAAGCTTCATTATTTAAGAGGTGAAACCAATGGGGGAAAATACTACATTTACTAGTAAAGGACTAAGGGTTTAAAGGATTTGAATGATCAAACTTATGTCAAAACAGTATTGCCCCAATAATTCAAACTCATACTACAGATCGTGTTTCACCCAGTGCAATTTAAAATGTATATATTATTCCAATCACAGCCCATTAGAAACTCTAGTTCCATCAACAAGAAGAGAATTTTTATGAAGATTAAGTCACGTTCATCTGTTCTTTCATACTATTTTTTCAAACTGCCTAGCTTTATAAAATGCATTTCAGTAAACATGGAGAAAATGGAATAAAGACAGGTGTGTACACAGTAATACAAGGTACTTCTGTTAAATTTTTTTCCAAAAACTGTAGTAATGATCTCATGACCAATTTTTAAATCTTGCTGTTTATGAATAGTGTTTAGGCATACTTAAGATTTCCACAGTTTTGATAACGTTTTGGGTGGTATCATGTATAGCTGACCCTTGAGCAATATGGGTTTGAACTGTGTGGATTCCTTATACATGAACTTTCTTCTGTCTCTGCCACATCTTTCTTCTCTTCTCAATAAGAAGACGACAGGATGAACATTTTTGTGATGATCCAGTTTTAATAATGAATAGCACAAATATTTTCTTTTTCTTATAATTTTCTTAATAACACTTTATGTTTTCTAGCTTGCTTGATTGTAAGATATAGTATATAATATATATGTTATACATATATAACAGATAGAACATGTGTTAATTAACTGTTTATGTTAATGGTAAGTCTTCCAGTCAACAGTAGGCTCTTAGTAATTAAATTTTTGGCAAGTTAGAAGTTATATGTAGCTTTTCAATTGCTTGGCAGTCAGAACCCCCAACCTCTGTGTTGGTCAAGGTTCAACTATGTACCTACAATGTAATAACTATTTGCCATAGAAATTATAAAAGTACTTATATTCACAAGTAGTAAAATAAGTTAAAATTATGTATTAATGTATACACTTATGAATTATAATTAATATAATAAAAATCACATAATTATAATTTTATTTCATTAAAAAAATCTTTAATTTTATTTTTGCCATTCCCTTTCATGGAAACTTTTCTCCTTTCAGTTTAATAAAACTGAACACTTTCAGCACTATTACTCATCAATGACAGAATTAGCTGTCAGTCCTTGTTTTTCCAGTTGTGGAGATAGAATATTTATTCAACAGGGAATCTAAACAATTCACAGAAATTTCATTTTATACCAGAGGAGCAAAGATATCAGATTGTACTCAAAGGAGATGGGGTATCTCCAGGTCCTATCTCTGTTTTATGCCTTGACTAGTTCTTAAGACAACTAGAGGAATAAATAAATCCAACTGAATAGTTAATCAAAGAGCCTTATATATACTATTTAATTTTTACATCCACCCTGGGGTGCAGTTATTGTTGCCACCCTTGCAGAGAGAAGGAAGGTCGGTTCCCCAAAGTTAAGTAACTTGTCTGAGGTTACAGCTTTCACATAAAACTAGACTTTAAACACAGATGCTAATGGATGTCTCCAGAGTATATGCAGCAGAAAAACTATTTAAAAGAAATCAACTATTTCAATTCCATTCATGAAAATATCTAATATATTTTATATAATCCAACATTATTCAATGTGGCAGTTGAATAAAATAATTTTCTACCAAAGTTTCTTTTGACTTCCAAGTGATGTACTGAAGCTATTGGAAGCTCTGACATTTTCTGCACATAGAACAAAACACAAATTATTCATAAGCAAGAAGTGTTCCCACTTCAGGTGCCTTCCTTTGGTGGGGTGCTTAGAAGATTGCATGATATACTACCAAGGTAGAAGAATTAACAGAGAAGATTACCTGGAAGTAAAGTCCCAAGTTGGAACGTGAAAGAAATACTGTATACCGATAACTGAGGTTGTGATTCTACATGGCCCCCAACCCCTGCCATTTTGAAAAATGTCCTTGAGGAACACCAGGTCTTCTCCCTGTGCCAGTCCTCCCAGCAGAACACTGAGTATGCTTGTGACTCCACACCCTCTCTCTGCTGGGGCCCATCCCCAAGGTTCTGCACGCACACACACATTCTCACCTCTCACACACACACTCATACACCTCACACACTCACAGCTTGTGTGAAGTTTCTATTCTTTAACTGATGTCAAACAACTCCCTGTGTAAAACAGGATATTGCTGTGGTCCAGCAACTAGGTAAAGAGATCTCACGTGCCTGATTCCTCCTCACGGGGATGAGGAAACAGGAGAAGGTCAGCATGAGTGCTGCTCACCTTCATGTTATGGTGCAACATGAGGGAGATACTATACATGTTTTAAAAAGTAGTCAATAGCCCAAAGGCAGCAAGGCAAATAGGGTAAGTCCACAGAGAAGATCAAATCAGAAACAGAAATCACATCAACATTTGGAAAGGAGCCGGGTGTGAAGTGATGGTTGGTGAAATGGTTTTCAGGTAGATGAGGGAGCTAGCAGACAACACTGGGCCAGAGCTTTGGGTCTTGAATAGATACTTCTTCCACTCCCGGCTCTTGTAACTCTCCCCAGAATGTCTTACAAGAAACAGCATTTCCTCAAGTTCAGTCAGTTCAACATCGTCAAAGGGTTGCAGATGTTTTGACACATCTAAATGGGCCTACAGTTTTCAAGTATGAATTTAAGGAATTTACCAGGTCTTAGAGGTCTTGTGGCCCAAGAACCAACTGGTTCTTGAAAAAACATAATAGAACAGTTGTATTTTCTGGCTTATTCTATTTCTATGAGAGTTCCTGATGTTTGTAGTATAAGCCAAGGAGTTTGGTCAGAGAATATAAAGAGATTAGTGTCACTGTTACACCTGGAAAAATTGAAGAACTGGTTAATAGTCTTGGAGAGACAACCCTTTTTTGATCTCCTCTTCCAGCAAATATTTACTTCATAATTGTACTGTGCTAAGTACTAAGGAGTATACAAATAAGGACGGCCCTGGCCTTCTCTTGTAAAGCTCACACTCTAATTAGAAGACAAGGCTCACATAACCAAAAGGATAACCATAGGTGAAGACAGTCCTCTAGAGAGGAGTTCTAGGGAATGAAAGGAGAGAATGATTACCTTACACAGAGTCATCAGGGAAGACGTGTGAAGGGAGAAAGAACAATCATGTGTAAGGTGCTAGTCCACGGACCAGCATTTGAGAAACTATCCTTCTGCTCTCATTTTCACAAGGGCTTTTGTATATCCACAGTTTCCTCTCCTGGTGTCTCTCTTTATCATTCAATCCCTCTTTTCCTGTCTTTCATGCTACAGGACAAAAAGAGTAAAACAAAACTTTATCAAGTATCAGCCCCTCGCCACTTCCTTTTGTCTCTCCTTCCCTGATTCATACATTTTGTGTCTCTTGTAACATCACAGCAAGGGATGTGGCCTCACATTCAGGAAAGAATAGGCTAATAACCTGTGGTATATGGACACCGTGGAATACTATTCAGCCATAAATTCAGACATTTGAATTTACCACCAGGAACGTTTGTAAGGGTTGGTCTGGAATTTGATGGCTAATTTGATAAATGTAAACTTCAATTCATGATCATATTCTTCAATTATGTTTTTAAAATTCTTCATTTTATAATATACCAGGAACTTCAAAAGTTTTTGTTTTGTTTGTTCATTTGTTTGTTTTTGAGATGATGTCTCTCTGTCAACCAAGCTGGGGTGCAGTGGCACAATCATAGCTCATTGCAGCCTCAAACTCCTAGGTTCAAGTGATCCTTCTGCCTCAGCCTCTCAAGTAGCTTGGACTACAAGTATATACCACCAAAGCTGGCTAATTTTTAAATTTTTTTATAGAGACAGAATCTTACAATTTCTGGGATGGTCTCAAACTCCTGACCTCAAGTGATCCTCCCACCTCATCTCAGCTTCTCAAAGCATGGTGGGAGCGCAGGCTTGGACCACTGCACTTGGCCTGGGAATTAAGAAGCACCTCTGTCTTCCTAATGCTACAATAACACAAATAAAATGTCAGAAACAAAGCTCCTCTTGGACTAATCACATAACTGCAGTAAAGGACAAATAGACTGAATTAAGAAGGGGCAGGTCAAGGAGAGTCAACTGTGACAGAGTAAGGAAGAGGTGCCTGTCACCATGGAAAAAGACAAGAAATGAAATGTGTTAAATTACTAAAGGCCAAGTGTAGGCTGGCCTGGAGATGTAGAACAAGGTACTTGGAGAAATGACAGGCTTCTTTCCATGGAGTCTCTGGAAAGACCTGAAGTGGGGCTGCAGACCAGAGACAGCTGCCTTCTTGGTTCAGGCCTATGTTAAATGATCAGCAACCACTGCAGAAAGGGAACTAAGTCCTACCACCTTTCCCAGACCCCTTTCTCATACAGAGCAATACTTAACCACTGGAGAAGAGACAGAAAATTCTTACCACTTCCAGAAAATTCTTTCCACTTAAAGGAGAGACGTGGCAGCTAGGAGAGGGGAGAGGCATGAAATAACCCTGAGTCTAGCATCCTGCACCAATACAGATATGAAAAGAGGGACAGGACACTTTTTTTCCATGCAAGGTCCGTTACAGACACAGGCAGAATTTGGTTTCAATGGGGAGCTTAGAAAAACCTAATCCCAAGATCTGAGTACATGAATTATACTATTTTAGTTTGTTTTCTGCTGCTGTAACAGAATACTTCAGCCTGTGTAATTTATAAAGAATAGAAGTTGGTGGGAGGGGGCAGTTGGCTTACCTTTCTGGAGGCTAGGACCTCCAAGATAGAGGAGTCGCCTCTGGTGAGGGTCTTCATGCTGCATTATAACACAGTGGAAGAAGTCATGGTTCCATATGGATAAACCTCAGATGTTCAAGAACAAACATGAGAAAGAGTCACCAAGGGAAGGCATTTCAATATGGCTAGCAGCTCAGCTGAACCCTGAAAGGAATGGGATTTTAAAGAGGTAGATAGAGAGAAAGTGAGAGCTTTGAATGTGCTTTAATTTTTATTCTGTCAATTTTGTGTTTTTTGTTTTTGTTTTGTTTTATTTTGTTTTTTGCAGTTTTTGGCAGGGGCTGGGTTTGAACCCCCCACCTCTGGCATATGGGGCTAGTGCCCTACTCCTTTGAGCCACAGGCGCTGCCCCTAAATTTATGTTTTAATACAACCATGTATGTAATGGGCAATGGAAAGAAATGCTGGAAGATAAATAAAAGCTAGATTTTAGAGGATTTGAATGTCAGGCCTTACCAAGTCTATAATATACTTGGCCTTTGACATTTCTGTAGCCGTACAGGACTAAAATATTATGAAATTTGTGAGAAGTGATAAACAGCACTCCTAAAGAAAATTAAGTCAATTCTTTCCATGGCAGAGAGAAAACAAACTTTATTTAGAAGAGCAGCACAGCTGACCCAATACAAGGCAGGTTTTCGTGATTCACCGTAATCTGGGTGTTGACTCATTCACTTTTGACAGGAAGAGGAAGAAGGACCCGGCAAGAGCAGAGCTGTTTCTGATGACTCACTGATCAAAGCCAATTTGGATAGTTCTGGGTGAACCAGGTTGAGTTTCCCTGAAATTACTTTTCAAAGTAAAATCAACAAAAGCGAGCGTATGCGATGCCACACTTTCTCCTTGTAAGTCTAGAACCCAGCTAAAAAATCACTTACCTATAGCCATGGAGCTTCAAAGTGTGACTTTTTTGAAGTGCAAAATCAAGTGACATGTGGAACGGAGATGCAAAGCTTTGTGCAGCTATTTTGTCTTTCGTTTGAAGATCTCAGAATATTTTTCACACAATAGAATGAATCAAATCTTCCTCTGGGCTCAGTATATTTTATCTAAACTATCATGTGTTTCTGAACAAATATCTGGCCCAGAGAGTATGTGCATGTATCTCCTGTCTCCTAACTTTAAAATATGTAATCATAAACTAGAGCAAAGGAATGGATACTGAAGAAACGATCCCACGACTTACACTGTAGATACACAATTTCAATAAATTCAATTCCCAACAGTAACACCACATTTTCTCGACATCATTAAGGTTGGAGGTGGCCCACGTAAAAGAGCTCTTATTGTTTTATTCTAATTATTTCACATTAAAACGTTTCAGAAGTGTATTACATATTTTAGTGTATTTTTGGATAAAAATATTGCACATAATTTTGTATCTTATTGATAACTTTTGTTATTGATTATTGTCCTCTGCTGCTCATTGATTTTGCACCTATTTTCAATATTTCCAAAGGTTTACTTTTTAATATTATTTTATGCCAGCTCATCATATTATTTTCCTTGGAGGAAGTGTATCATAAAGAAAAATAGGTCTCGTAACAGGAGTTAGGCAAACTGGGTACCAACCACCACTTGGCTGAGTCTCATCATCTGTAAAATTAAGGAGGAAATACACCCTTCATCATTATATTGAAATGAGTAGATGGCTACACAGGCAAAGCCCTTACCACAGTGAACTGGCACAGACCTGGAACACAGTGTTAATTTCCTCTTCTTGTGCTGTCTAGTCTCAACTATCATTTCTTCTTGCTGAAAATATGCACAAAACTCCCCCTCATTCTTATCCTTTGCTGATTCAGTTCTACTGCAAGCTGACCTATAGTTTATCTTAATAGTGTCTAAAATAATAGTGAATGATGGCATGGGAATGGGTGAAATAGTTAATAAACTTTACAATCTCTATTTTTGAACATAGAAGTTTTTAATATATATATTGGCTCTTGGTTATAATAGGAAGAGTTGAGGTCACTAATAGAAAGTGACCTCCAAAAAAAAAAAAAATTTAACTATACTCAGTGCAGAGGTACCATGAAATTTACCTATCCACTTAGGCAATTAAAAATTTGAGTTGGGGGAGGCAGAGCATGATGGCGGATGGGCCGGATGTGTAGCCCACCTCTCCTAAGTCATCAGGTGAGAGGAAAGGGGGTCTGGACCCTTTCCCTGCGTGGACTATTGGTGTGGACAGACAGCTGGAGACGTGCAGCGAATTGGCGGATTGCTGTATATGAGGTGTAATTTAAAACCATGGACTATGTTGTAGAGAATTTCCCTGCTTGGCCGTGCTGGCTGGCAGGCCCCTCCCTCATGGAGGACAACAGCTTGCAATTCCTGGCAAAACTCAACTGATGAAAATTTATTCCTGAACAGAGTTTGGCACCCGAAAGGGGAGCCACTCAGAATCACAAGGAACTAAGCAACCCGATGGAAAATTGAAGGGAAAATTGAAGGGAAAGAATCCCGCCTGGGAAACAGACATTTTGAATTCTACGAAATGGTGGGCACCTTTCCCCAGAACAACAGGAGTGATTAAATAGACCGGACCAATCCTGGTGGGGAATATTGGTGTGGGCTGGCAGTTCAGGCTGTGCAGCAAACTGGCGGGTGGCTGTACTCAAAACTCCAGAGCCCCAAAAACTGAGGACTATTCAAGTGGTGCCCTGGGTGTGTGGTTGTAGGAAGGTTTGATTTTCCTTTTCCAATTGTTGCCTGTGGGGTGTGGGGTGACTTAATTGCTGGTATTTCTCCACAATGAGACTTCAACCCAGAGTAACTGTTTCACTAGGGTCGAACTGAGAACAGGTGAAAACAAGACAGAACCACTTAGCCCCACCACACCAAATAGGTCCCCAGTTCCTCAGGCTGTAGCACTGTACGGGTCCTCAACAAAGCTCCAGGGGAAAAGTCAAATGGAGTAAAATAATCATGGGTCATAATCAGTGGAAAAACTCTGGTAACATGAATAACCAGAATAGATCAACCCCCGCCCCCAAGTAAAAGATATGGCAGATGTAAGTGAAGATCCCATTCATAAACAGCTAGCAGAAATGTCAGAAATCAAATTCAGAATTTGGATTGCAAACAAGATTAATACAATGGAGGAAAATTTGGAATTAGAAATTGGAAGAGCAATTCAAAAGTCAGAATTAAAAATTCAAGGAGAAATTCAAAAGTTGTCTCAAGAATTTAATTAATTTAAAGACAAAACCACCAAAGATTTTGATGCACTGAAGCAAGAATTTGCAGCCCTCAAAGATCTGAAAAATACAGTACAATCCCTCAGTAACAGAGTGGAACAAGGAGAAGAAAGGATTTCTGACATTGAAGATAAATATTTTGAAAGCACTCAAACTCTCAAAGAGGAAGAGAAATGAAGAGCAAAAACAGATCATTCTCTCAGAGAGCTCTGGGATAATTCAAAGAAGGCTAATATCCGCCTTATTGGAATCCCGGAAAGTGATGAAGTGGACTCGCAAGGCACAGAGGCCCTTCTCCATGAAATTATGAAAGAGAATTTTCCAGACATGCCAAAAGATCCTGAAATTCAGATAGCAGACAGTTTCAAAACCCTGGCACGACTCAATCAGAATAAGACATCCCCTAGGCATATCATAATTAACTTCATTAGTGTTAATATGAAAGAGAAATTCTGAAAACAGCCAGATGTAAGAAATCCATTACCTAAAAAGAGAAGAATATTAGAATGACTGCAGATCTCTCTGCTGAAACTTTCAAGCCAGAAGAGGATGGTTATTGACTATTAATCTCCCAAAAGAAAATAAGTTTTAACCCCGGATCCTCTATCCAGCTAAACTGAGTTTCATTTATGATGGAGAAATTAAATACTTTAATGACATTCATATGTTGAAGAAATTTGCCATAACCAAACCAGCTCTTCAGGATATTCTCAGACCTATCCTCTACTCCTGGGACTGAGTGCTCTATGGCAGTTTGTAGATGAACTACAAATTCTACATAAGGTTCATTATTGCCTTGCATTATTTTTGTTAAAAACTGGTGAACTCTCTCCTTATCTTCTAATCTTTGCCATGTCCTAATGCATACATCTTTAACTTGGATTAATATATCTTGTGGCAGTCCTAATTGAGCCTGCATTGCTTCTACTTCACCCGATCCAGTTAATTGATTAACAGAAGTCTTTGTACGACAGGCCTGTAATTTAGCTTCCTCCATCCACCATGCCTTAAATTGTAAAAATTGTCCAGGGCTTAAAGTGGTTTTGGCTAAAGTTTCCCAATCAATAGGAAGGAAAGAATGCTCAGCACAATAAGAATTTAGAATTCCAATTACGTATGGGGAAGTGGGATCATAAGCATGAACTGCATCTTTCATGGTCCTTAAAAAAATTTTTTTTTTATTGTTGGGGATTCATTGAGGGTGTACCAGGTTACACTGATTGCAAGGTCCTTAAAATTTTTAATTCAATTTGAATGTGCACCGGACCAGCATGGCCCATCAGCTTGAATTTCTTGTAGAACAGGAAAAGTGGCCACACCTTCTTTAATCTGAGGTTTTAATTCTGTGTAGGAAATTGGTGGCTCTTTAAGAATCTGTACTTCAGAGGACTCAATAGGAAAACGATATTTAGCAACAAACCTTGAGTCCATGAGCCATATGGGATAAATGCCACATGGAGCAGAAGGAGACCATGGCCCATCTCTCCATTTTGAAGGAGTTGAAGGGTCTGGTGGGGCTGTAGGGCAAGGCTGATAGGGAGGTGCTGCAGAGCAGACAGAGCTTGCCTTTGAACTACCAAGAAGCTGAGCTTCCTTCTTTTCTATTGCAGCCATGTGTTTATTTATGTCTTGAAAGTCTTCAGCTATCATTTTTTAAAGATGTTCAAACTTGCTTTCTTCAGCAACTTCACTGCTTTCTAAAGCATCTTTGTTTATAGGTGGGCAACTTTCTGAGTCACTATCAAAACTAATTAAATCATCAGGAGTAGAGAGTTTCTTAATGGGTGTAACTACTTGGTCTGGCTCAGGAGTTCTCATCAACTTGGTGTATACTGGTTGCTCCAGGATCCTGTTTCCTCCCCTGGCACCACCAGTGGTGGGGGGAGCAAATCCTCCACTTCAGAGGCAGATGCCTCGGAGCACAACTGAAATGGCTCCAATGCCGAAGTAACCAAGCGATAAGCACCCCAAACATATCTTCTAATAAATTCTCTCTTCTGGTGAGCTCTCTTGAAGGTCCTGCCTACACACTTCCACACTTTTAAATTTAACTGAACTTTTCTCTCAGGGGAAAACCAATAACAATGTTTAACAACTACTTGAAACAGTTCCCGAATAATAATAATAATGGATATCCCTATCTGTCTGTCCAAAACCATCTGAGCTCAGGAGGCTAGAGCCTGAGCTTTATTTTGCACTTAGAGACATTGCAGTCTGGGCACCAGGAATCTGAGTATCTGATATCTCCTTTATGTATACAATGTTTGCCACAAGGTCACTGGGTGATCTCAGTGACAGACAGGGATGTCAGAGCTGGGTGTTCTGGGGCACTTACTAAAGAGAGAACTAGAACTGTTCCTCCTAAATCCCCCTCTCCTCACAGCTCCCATGCATGAGGCCTGTCCCCAAGGGCCTTGAAGACCTGAGCCCCCACGTATCAGAGATACAAGCCTCACACACACTATAGGCGAAAAGCCTATATGCCTCTATGCCCACCATTCTGAGAGTGAGCAGAGACAAATTCTTACTTTGCACAGTCAGGCTAAAACCAGTTCAGTTCCTTGCTGAACCCTAACTGGGCCATTAAGCCTGGGTACTTTAGAGGTGAAAGTCCAGTGCTCAAAAGCTGGCCGTAGGTCCAGGGCATGCAAACATGGCACCGGGGTAAGTCCTAGGAATCTCTAGGCTGTGGTTTTGTGAGATAAGGTCTCTACCTCCAGGTGGTTTTGGTTTGCTCCAGAGAGCAAGAGAACAATCAACATTTTCCCCACAGCGGTCTTGTGACTTAGTGGTTTACAGGAAAAATGGCTAATGGCATGTTTTTCTGGGACTACTATTTTTAAATACAATAGAAAGTTTAGAAGAATGAGTAACAATTGATCAGTAGATTAGCAGATTCCAGGAAAAGGTTAATTTGTTTTTACAATATATCTATAAAGTGATTATGTGATTATTGATTAACAGTGTGCACATGCAGAACTGGCTATTTAAGCTGGTCAGAAATAAAGAAGTTTGCCACATGCCACCAGAGCTTGTGGTCATCATTGCCTCATACTATTTCAATAAGCAGGTCTAACCTCCATGTCATCGACCACCCAAACAGCCTTCACACAACACACACAGATGCAGATGAGTATCCCAGGGGCCAACTGGCTGCAGCTGCAGCTGGACCAGTCTGGGTGGGACCGTAGCCATGGCCCAGCCAGGTGGAGTGTCCCCGGCACCCCCTGAAGGCTCTTAACCAGCACTGACTCTGGATACCAGTGGCTGCTCCTTCCAGGTGGAGAAGGACAAGAGGCAGGGCATGGAGGAAACAGTGGGGCCTCCAGATGCTCCCTCAGGATTGGGTCAAGTCCATGATGCTGTCAGGTTGTGAGTGGAGCCATAGCCTGGGGCTTGAGGTAAGATCTGCCCCAGGTCCTGGGTGAGCCACTTACTGGGTATTCTCCTGGGCCAAGTTCCCTGTCCTCTTAGGTATAAACAGTTAAATTGCCACATCTAAACACCTGAGAAGAATATCTGTATTCAGTTGGTTTAGTTTCCAAAGTGCCAGATTCAGTAGGAATATTCAATTTATTGAAGCTGTGACTTGTAGTATATAATCCTTATATCTTCCTAGTAACTTGTCACCTATACAGCAATTTCCCTTTTATAGTTTTGTTTGTTTGTTTGTTTTGTTTTGTTTTGTTTTGTTTGTTTTGAGACACAGTCTCATTATGTCACCCTCACTAGAGTGCTATGGCATCACAGCTCACAGCAACTTCAAACTCTTGGGATTAAGCACTTCTCTTGCCTCAGCCTCCTGAGTAGCTGTGACTACAAGCGTCCACCACAATGCCCAGATATTTTTTGGTTGCAGTTGTCATTGTTCTTTAGCAAGCTCTGGTCGCACTCAAACCACCAGCCTCGGTGTATGTGGCTGGTGCTGTAAGTATTGAGCTATGGGTGCTGAGCTACCCCTGTATAGTTTTTATCTGACGGAGTTTTCAGTGGCAATGTCAGTCCTGGGCCCCCAGCCAAGCCTCCTGCCACATCCAGGTCTATTCTGTTTTTATTTAATTCTCTTTTTTATATAAAGGGCAACCTTCATATAGGAACTGTCCAAATCTATCACTGATCCCCTGTGATCATCTGTCTGGTTCATCACCTGCAATCATGGCAGGGCCAGGTCCTCAGTTTCCCTCTCATAAGGACCCACTTCTGCTCAGACTGTTAAAACAGAGCCCTCTGGCCCTCAAACCCTGTCCTTGAGTCCTGTCTTCCTTGCTCTCTGTCCCTCTCCATGTCCCTTCCTGCAGCCTGTGGGACTGCCTGGGGCTCCTGTGTCATCCCCATGCCCGACAAGTGAGGAGCCCTAGGTCCCATGGAAGAGGCGAGGTCATGAGTCTGGCCCATGGGGAGAGCTCTGGGAGAGTAATCAGTGTATGTCTGGGAACACGAGGCCCTGACTCGGGCCCTGGTAACTTGTATCATCTAAGCCTCTGCTCTTCCCTCAGGTCTGTATTTTCCTTCTTGGGTCCCCAGGAACCCAGCCAAGACTGTGCACTGGTCCAGACAGTCTCTGTCCTACTAACTGCCCCAAGTGTCCTGAAACAGACCATTAGCAAAAGGACGTTCCTGCTCAGCTGCAAGTGGAGACTGACGTGCAGCTCCCGAGGCCTCCAGCTGCGGGTGCAGAAGTAATGCCACCTGGGGTCTCACACACCCCTCACTGCTCTGTGCAAGGTGACAGCTCATCCTCCCACCACTCTCTCTTACCCATGTCTTCTCTCCAACAGCTGCTGTCCCCTCTGTCTGGTCTCAATGATCATGTGTTCAGTGACTTTCCAATGCTAAGGGGTGCCTAAAACTTCCTGCAGGGGACCCAAGGTTCTCCTGCATTTCCATACCTGGGGAGCCTAATAGACCCCTTGGAGGAGTCCCTGCTCTGTCTCAGTTTTCCCTATGAGTGAGAACAGTTAAAAGTGAGCACAGAGAATCCTCTCATTACAGAAACTCATTTAGAGTCGGGTCACAGGTAGGAGACCTGTGCTGGCCAGTCAGGTGAGTCTAAGCCCCACAGGTGCAGGAGTGATGGAGACGAGTTTCCAGAGACTTAGTATCCACATGTCACAGAGTCATCTGAGTTGACATTAATGAAGGACACCCTGGCTCTCTCAAGTGAAATCACTGCAAAAGTGGTTTCAGGGGGCAGGATGTCGTACCTCAGAGGTCATGAGGTGCTTAGGCATCTGTCACTCTCTCCATTTTATTTCCACATCTACTCCTACAAGTCCAGAGGAGAGGCTCAAATGCCCCTCCATTGATTTACAGGCAGAGACAATAAGAGTACTTTCTGGATTAGCTTGAAAAAAGTGAATCTGGGACCCATATTATAATAAGAGTACCCAGATGACACACAAGGATATAGGATATTCATGACTTGAGACCAGCCTAATTGACCAGACAGTGATATAACTGAAATGTCAGAAAGAGCCTAAAACCCACAGGCCAGGGGGAAAGTAACCATTCCTGAGAAAAATGTGGAGAAGGAGAGAAGAGAATGGACAATCAAGGTGGTCCCTTCGGTGTCTCTCAGTCATGGTGTCCTATCATAACTACCTGGTGAGACTTGAATTCCAATGATCACCTTCAACTCCCAGCTTGAAATTCTCACTTCAGGAATCTGAGGTGTGGTTTGGGCATCAGTATTTTGAAATGTTCCCATTTGATTCTAACATGGAGATGTGATATTGTGAAAGATATTTTGGTTCTTTGTTCCCATTTTTTTGGCATACAGCTCTTCAAATCCTTGTTTTCTCCAGAGGGATGCATTTTTTTCTTTTCTTTTTTTTAATTTCCAAATATTATAGGGCTACATAGGTTTTGTTACATGAATTGCTTTTGTACCATTTGAATCAAAGTTCTAAGTGTGTCGTTCACCCAGATAATGTACCGTGTACCCATGAGGTGTGAGGTTACCCCTCCTCTCCTGCCTCTTCCCACCTTCTTGATTTCCACTGAGTTTTACTTTCATCTGTGCACAGCAAGTGTTGATCCATTAGTACCAATATAATTGTGAGTCCATGTGGTATTTGTTTTTCTGTGCCTGCCATACTTCACTTAGAAGAATGGTCTCCAGTTTCATCGAGGTCATCACAAAGGTTTCAGTTCACCATGTTTTAATGGGAGAGTAGTGCTTTATGGTGCATGTATACCACATTATATTCATCTACATGTGTACTGATGGGCACTTGGATTGACATCATGTCTTTGTGATTGTGAACTGTGCGGCAAATAACATTCATGTACACAAGTCTTTTAGATGAAAGGCCCTTGTCCTCTGTATGAACATGCAATGGTGGGATTTCTGGATTAGTTGCTGGTTGTACTTTCAGTTCTTTGTGGTGGCTCCATGTAATTTTCCACGCAGGTTCTGCTAGTTTGCTGTCCCACCAACCCTGTACGAGTGCTGCTTTCTCATTGCATCCACACCAGCATCTGTTGCTTTGAGACTTCTTGATAAAAGCCATTCTCACTGGAGTTAGGTGATATCTCATTGTGGCTTTGAATTGCATTTCCCTGAGGATTAGGAATGTTGAACATGTTTATATACATTTATTGGCCAATAGTTTATATCCTTTTGAAAAGCTTCTGTTCAATTATTTGCCTACTTTTTTATGGGATTCTTTCTTTCTTTCTTTCTTTTCTTTCTTTTTTTTCTTTTCTTTTTTTTTTTTTTTTTTTGTTGTTGTTGTTTGACTTCTTTATAGATGCTGGTTAACAACCCATTATCAGTGGTATAGTATGCAAATTTTGATCCCATCCTGTAGCTTGTCTATTTGTCCTATTGATTGTAATTTTTATGGTAAAATTGACTAATGGCTGACAACTCCTAGGTGGTTTCAGAATGGGAATAGCAAAGGAAGAGATGGAAGCCAGGTTAGAGAACTGGGACATTCAGCACCACTGTCCACCTCCAGGAAGGGGATTGGGGCTAAAAATTAAGTTGATCATCAATGGCCAATGATTTAACCAATCATGCCTAGTAATGATGCCATCATAAAAACCCAAAGTACCTGGTCCAAGGAGCTACAGTACAGCTGAACCATGGATGGTCTTAAAGTGTGGTACACCCTAGCTGGGAGAGGGAGCTCAGGGCCCACCCCTTGTCCCTGGCCTGTGCTTTCTTCATCCACATTCTTTGTAAAGTCTTTTGTGATAAAGTGGTAAAAGTGTTTCCCTGAGTTCTGTGATGTAATCTAGTAAATTCATCCAAGCCAAAGAGAGAGGGTGATAGAACCTCAACTTGAAGTCAGTCAGTCAGGAGTTCTGGGGGCTGGGATTTGTGAATGGTGTCTACTGTAGAGGGCACTTTGAGGACTGAGCCTTCACTCAGAGGTGTCCAACCTTTATTTCTTTTCTGCTGTGCATTGGGACACACAGTAAACATATAAACACGAACCAAATCTAATAAGAAAAAAAAAAAGCTCTATGCTTATTTTTCATGATAGCTGACATCACAGATAAGGAAAAGAGTCCTCAAATAATCTGCATGAAGTCCCATGCCACAAGTAGGGCACCCCTGTTTGTTATAAGTGAACCAGAGGACATGCAGCTTATATCCCTTGTAGACCTGATTGATTGCTTGGTGGTGGGAGAAATCCCCACATTTGGTCACAATCTGTGAGGACTGTGGAGCGTGATGTCAGAGCAAAGCAGGGACATGTATTTAACATAAAGAAAATGCATTGTTAGTTTATGTGAAAACATTTCCTCTGCCCTGAAATAAAACTGTTTAAAATAAACAATAATGTGTGTGTGACCTCCTGTGAGGTCCCTGTGGTCCCTGTCTCAGCTCATTCAGGCAGCTGTAACAAAACACCATGACCTGTGTGGCTTATGAGTGACAGAAATTCCTCTTGTCTCAGTTCTGGAGGCTGAGGGATCCAAGAGGGACCAGCAGTCTAGACCGCTGACGGGGCCCCCTTTCCTGATTTGTAGCTGGCCCTTCCTCTCTGTGTCCTCACATGTTAAAAGCCGATCTCTGGGGCCTTCTATGAGGTCACCCAACCCATTTTAGAGGCTCTGCACTTGTGAGTGAATCATCCTCCAAAGGTCCCACCTTCTATTACTGTCACCTTGGGGGTGTGGACTTTCACACAAGAATGTGGGGACCCAGACATTCAGACCACAGAACTGCCATCCTGAGATGGAGGGGGAGGTAGGGGGATGGATAGGCAGAATTTGGGCATAGGAGGGGTGAGGAGGAGGAGCAGACTGAGCTGAATCACAGGCGATTCTCCTGCTCAGCCCCGGCATGGAGCCCCTCTTTTTGGATCATCCCAGGTTCACTCATAGCTCATGCTGGTCTCTCACCTATAGCCACCTTTCTTCCCACAAAGAAGCATCTCACCCCTGCTCCCTTCCTCTGATTCTGGGGACTCCTCTTTTACACGTGGTTTCCCAGCCTTAGTCCACATTCTATATGATGAACAGGACTGTCCCCTCCAACATCCCTCCCTTCCCAGAGCTGGTCAGACCCTCACATTGTGATTCTAGAGAGTCCCAAGCACAAGAGTCCTCCACATAAAATGGAAGTGCAGCCTGGACCCCCGTGAAGTCATGCAGTCCCACTGCTAATTCTGAGTCCAGCTGTCCCAAATGGGGGCATTGGGCTTGCATGGAGTGGGGGAAATACAGTGCTTAGGACTTTGACCTTGAGGCCTGAAATGATACATCTAATGCACTAGGGACATTCAATTTCATTTTATTATCTTCATGTGAAGTTTGTCATCAGTATAGCTGGGTTTTCAGTTTTTTAAACCTCAAAAAGGCCTGTATTGACACAACACAGGACTCCAGAATCCCACTCCTTCTTGTGTCTCCCACAGGCAGGTGTGCACCTGAGCCCCAAGATACCTGCACTGGAGAGACTACAGCCACATTGTGTCTAAGGACCACAACCTGGGCACAGCCCAATGGTTGTTATCATTAGAATGGAGAAACACACTGTGGCCTATTTCATTAGCAACAAAAATGTGCACACCACTAATTATTAAACCCATAAATTTTAGTGTAAAAAGGCAGGCACTTTAGAATATACATGATGAGATTATAGGTTCAAACATGACCTGTTAGGAGTACACTGAGCAAGAGAGAACCTGGAGTGATGACAGTAAATTTCAGAGCAAGAAAAAATGACAGGGACCAGAAAATGGAAAAGGCAACTGGAAAGTCAGGATTGGCACCACTATCACTACATACCAAAGAGCATTAGGTACTATCCTGTACCTAATGCCCAAGTTATGTAATCAACTCAGATAGCTAAGAAAAGGACAAGGCTAGAAAGGTGTGGAGTGCAATACAGTGCCCTAACCTTGGGATAACTAGACATCTGTCCTCCCACTTGAGAATAATTACCTGACTGCTACACACAGCCTTCTATTTTTTCATGATGCACACAGATTTCTAGGCTCTCCTCATCTCTGAAACCTGAAGTCCTGCACTCAGGACTTAAGCTCAGATTCAGGCCACATCCCTGAACCAAAATAGTGTGTGAGAAACTAATGCAGATGTCAAAGCAGTAGCCTGTGGGGCTGCCCGGTCTATGTAAGCCATGCCCATTGCATAATATCCTTGGCTGTTTCTTTCCAACACAAGCCCTGCCTCCCGATCCCAAATTTCCCCTCCCATGCAACCCACTCAGCCAATGGCAGACCAACAGACTGAGGAAAAGTGACACCACCCACCCTATCAAATTTAGAAGTCATGTGGTATTGACAGCCTGATCACATTTGATGCTCCTTCCCAGAGGTCAATTGAAAAATAAAGCTCTAAAAAATGAAAACCAGGTTGGAACCTGTGGCTCAGTGGGTAGGGCCCCCCGGCCCCATATACTGAGGATGATGGGTTCAAACCCCACCCCTGCCAAACTGCAACAACAACAAAAAAAAATAGCCGGCCTTGTGGCAGGCGCTTGTAGTCCCAGCTACTCTGGAGGCTGAGGCAAGAGAATAACCTAAGCCCAGGAGTTGGAGGTTGCTGCAAGCTGTGATGCCACAGCACTCTACTGAGGGCGACATAGTGAGACTCTGTCTCTAAAAAAAAGAAGAAAAGAAAGAAAAGAAAATCATAACAACAGAGACTAGAGATAAGAAAGTTTTGCAGGCTAGTTATAACAAGTATTCCAGAAATTAAAACAAGACTTGTGAGTGAAGAAAAGGAGAAGAAAGATGAACTCAAAAGCCCCATCCAGAAACTCCAGATGTGGTCAATAGGATTTCTACAAAAAGAAGAGTCACCTCAGAACACACAGTCATCAGAAGGAAATAATTAGTATCAGGGCCCTGGAAAGAGGAGGGAGAGAGGGGCCATGTGCTCTCCTGGGAGAAAACCAGACGGATCCTGCCCAGTCCTGGAAGTGTTTTGCCTCAGGGTGCCAGAGCACAGCCCTGGTACCACCATCTTTGCTACAAAATTCAGAGAAAAGCATTTCAAACATCATCCTTTCCCTTGGTATAAAAATAACATCCTTATGTTGACTCACCTCAGAAGGAAAAGTAACCCATATTTCAGAATTTGGGCATCTCATTGTTCTCTGATTTTGTGCTAAAAGAAATCTCTGGTGTCTGAAATCACATTAAGCACCTGCAGATGTCTCCATGTCAGGCCCGGGCACAATGTCCTTCAGAACTGGCACCATCCCACATGTCAGAAGAATCCAAGGTTCAAAGTCCCAGCTCCAGAGATACTGTGCAAAAAGAGTCAACGTCTGTATCTTGATTGGGTGATCACCTGTTTCTTCCCTTATGCAGAAGATGGGGGCACAGGCCCATCTGGAGACCTTGGGGTCTGATTGATGTCAGCCCTTGCAGGAAGAGTTTGTGATGCACATTCTCTCTGAACTGCCTTTTTTTTTTTTTTTTCAATTCTAAGTTGATAACAGTTGCATAAACGTATAGGGTAAATCATGTCATTATAACTTAAAAGCTGGATGTAGAATAGTTAAATCCAGCTAATTATATCCATCACCTCAGATATTTAACATTTCTTGCTGGGAAAACAATGGAAATTTACTCTCTTAAGATTATCCTCAATTTTTTTTTTTTTTTTTTGAGACAGAGCCTCAAGCTGTCACCCTGGGTAGAATGCCATGGCATCACAGCTCACAACAACCTCCAGCTCCTGGGCTCAAGTGATTCTCCTGCATCAGCCTCCCAAGTGGCTGGGACTACAGGTGCCTGGCACAATGCCTGGCTATTTTTTGGTTGCAGCTGTCATTGTTATTTGGTGTCCCGGGCTGGATTCGAATCCGCCAGCTCACATGTATGTGGCTGGTGCCTTAGCCACTTGAGCCACAGGCACCGAGCCAATATCTCCGTTGTTTTTAAAGTTTAAATATATTATGATTAATCCTTCCCACCTCACCCTCCCAGAGTGCTAGGAGCCACTATGCCTGACCTAATTCAGCCTTATTTGTGGCTGAGTAGTATTCCATGGTATACATACATTACATTTTGTTAATCCACATTGATTAATTGATCGACATTTGGATTGATTCTACATCTCTTTTTTATTGTTATTTTTTGAAAATAGTTCCAAGATTTATTAGAACATGTATGAATCAAGGTGCAGAATAGTGCCTATTATTGCATTACTATTTTCATTGAAATATAAGAGGTATGCAAATGTGTATATTTTCATAGTTTTAATAAAAGTTATTATAGATGTTGACATTTTAACTTTTTTTATTTTTAATTTCAGCTTGTTTGTTCATTCTTCTTCGTTTGAAGTACTCTCTTTTCTTTTTGTTCATTTTCTTCTTCCTCTAATGATGCCCTTTCCTGTTGCCTCCCCCGTAGCTGGGATTACAGACGCCCACCACAACATCTGGCTGTTTTTTTGACGTTAGTAGAGACAGGGTCTTACTCTGGCTCACTGCTGCTCATACCTCTGAGCTCAGGCAATCCACCCGCCTCGGCATCCCACAGTGCTGGGACTACAGGCCACCACGCTGGCCGACATTTTAACTTTTAATGGTGTTTACTTTGAAATGAATGTTTTGGGTGAAAGTGAGGGTCCATTATTTTAAACATTCCGGTCAATATTGCTTGAATTTCTAATCTTGCACATACAGTTATTTTTATTTATTTATTATTTATTTTCACATATACATGTGTTCATTAGGCTTTGTTTGTTTGTTTATTTGTTTGAGACAGTCTCAAGTTGTTGCCCTCAGTAGAGTGTGTGGCATCATAGCTCACAGCTACCTCCAACTCTTGGGCCCAATGATCCTCTTGCCTGATTTTTTCTAATTTTAGCAGAGATAGGGTTTCACTCTTGTTCAGGCTGGTCTTGAATTTGTGAACTCAAGCTGATTCCACATCTTTGCAACTGTAAATTATGCTTCAGGAAATATTTCAGTGCAAGTTTTTGATAAAAAGACTTCTTTTCCTTTGGGTAGATACCCAGTAGGAAGATTGCTGTATTGAATGGGAAGTCTACTTGTAGTTCTGTGAGGAATTTGCATACTGTTTTCCCTTGATGTTGAACTAATTTGTAGTCCCAGCAACACCATATAAGTTTTCTTTTCTCTCTGCATCCAAGCCAGCATCTACTGTCCTTGGACTTTTTAATAAAAGCCCTTTTAACAGGAGCAAAGTGACATTTCATCATGGCTTTTATGTGCATTTTCCTGATGATTATTGATATTGAGCTTTTCTTCAGATGCTTATTGTCCATTTGTCTATCTTCTTTTGAAAACCTTCTATTTGTGTCTTTTTCTCAATTTTTATGGGGTTGTTTTTTTTTCTTGCTGTTGTTGCTTGAGTTCTTTGTGGATTCTGAATATTAGCCCTTTATCAAATGTATAGTTTACAAATATTTTCTCCCATTGTATAGTTTGTTTTCTCCATTGATTATTTCCTTAGCTGTGCAGAAGTCTTTTAGTTTAATCAAATCCCATTATTTATATTTGTTGTTGCTATAATTGCCATTAAGGTCTTGTCATAGGCTAATATTTAAAAGAGTATCACAATCCAGCATGGCAAAGGGGAGTGAACCAGAGTGGAATTGGTGGGGAATGAGGAAAATACAGCACAAGAGAAGACATGGAAACAAAGGATGGGACAGGGAGGATTGACTGAGCTGATGGCTACAGCCAGCCCGAAAGCACAAAATCAGCTTTATTTTATAGTATCTGTACAGGGTTGTCCAGGGGGAAGTAGCATAGACAAAATGGGGAAATACCATAAAAGACATAGTTTTAGTATTACAGTACAATAGGAAAATGTAAATAACTTTAACAAAGACAAACCATCTTGTTAATGGTTTCTACTCAACTTCGTTAACATATGACAAGAAGCAAGAAGGGAAATATCAGGATGATCGCAGCATAGTTAACAAAACAAAGGAAGTACTATGTTATTTCTAACTATGCTTAACTTTGTTAGAATATGACAAGGAGAAAGAAGGGCGAGATCTCAAGGATCTCTGCATAGTTAACTAGACAAAGAAAGGGCTATGTGACTTCTGGCAGAGGGAGCAGGAAGAAAGGAATATGGCTGTTTTGGGAACAGAGGAGAAGCAGTTGGGGGTTCATTCTCTGAATGTTCCTCAGGCTGTGAGGGCTCTGCCATCTCACAGCCTGCTCTTTACAAAAGAGTTTTTTCTACATTTTCTTCTAGAATTCTTATGGTTTCATGCCTTATATATAAGTGTTTTATTCACACAGAATTAATTTTTGTGAATGGCCAGAGATAGAGGTCCTGTTTCATTTTTCTGCATGTGGCTAATCAATTTTCTCATCATCACTTATTGAATAGGGATTTTTCCCCCCCAATTTGTGTTGTTTTCTGCTTTGCCAAAGATTGATTGGATATGTAAGACCCCCGGAGGGACCCCCACTCAGACTCCGTGATAGCGTGACGACCAGAGACTCACAAGAGGTGACTTGATGCAAAGCGCACAAGGCTTTATTGAGGGAGGACCAGAGCTCTGGGGCCGACTCGTATCTCACACAGGAGACAGAGGGGTCGACCCTGAGTCTAGGGGGGCAGCCCTTTTTATGGGCTGTTTTTAGGCGGGGAGGGGGTCAGTGAGAGCAGGGTACGTGTGTTGCAAGCACCCTGCTGGAATGTACATTTCAACATATAATCACAGGGGAGGGGTGGTTTCCTGGTACACATAGTCATGAGCATACTTGTTTTGCAACTATTGCTTATCATCTGCTCCAGGGTTCAGTTGAATCTGTAACTAGTTTTGCAACTATTGCTTATCATCTGCTTCAGGGTTCAGTTGAATCTGTAACTAAAATCTTTATAACCTTTTTCAGAGTCAGCTTAAAAATTTTTATTCTTACAGATATACATAAATGGTTTTATATCTGTAGGACAGAACACAGAGTTAAAAGTGCCAGGCACTAGGAACAGAGAAATCTGAACAAAAGCCAAGAATCACTGTTGACCATGAGTACTAAAAACAATACTAGCTAGACACAGCATACTGTCCCAGCCCTAAGTTATATATATTAGTAGTGATAAGTTTAAGGCAAGACAGAAGTGCATTAAACAGAATATGTTACGAGTTCAGTCAGTGAAAAATAACTACTTGTTTTTTAATCTTTACTTTCTCTTGGAAGCCTTCCACTGCACTCCTTTCTTGGTGTAGTCTCTTGGTGGAGTTTAACACAAGGAGTCTCTTTTTGGAGTCTTTGGGGTTTTCTAGATATAAGATCATATGATCAGTGAAAAGAGATAATTTAACCTTCTCATTCCCAATATAGACACCCTTTATATCTTCCTCTTGCCCGATTTCTCTAGCTAGGACTTCTAACACTATGTTGAATAGAAGTGGTGACAGTGGGCACCATTGTCCCATTCCCGTTCTTAGGGGGAATGTTTTCAACTTTCCTTCATTTACTATGATGCTGTCTATGGGTTTTCATATGTGGCTTTTATAATTTTGAAAGATGTTCCTTCTATGCCTAGTTTGCTGAAGGCTTTTATTGTGAAAAACTGCTGGATTTTCTGAAATGTTTTATTCTGCATCTATTGAAATTATTATATGGTCTTTTATTTTGCTTCTGTTTATTTGGGGAATCACATTTATTGATTTGTGTATGTTCAACCATCCTTGCATCCCTGGATCCTGACTCTTTGGTCATGACACATTATTATTCTTATGATGTGCTATTGAATTCATAAAATACTAATTTTATTAAGGATTTTTACATCTATATGCATAAGGCATATTCATCTGTAGCTTTTTTTCTTTTGTGTGTATGTGTGTACTTTCCTGGCTTTGGTATCAAGGTGATAGTGGTCTCATAGAATAAGTTAGAGAGAATTCCCTTCTTCTCAATATTATGGAATAATTTCTGTATTTTGGGTACCAGCTCTTTTTTGTAGGTATAGTAGAATTTGGCTGTGAATCCTCCTATCCAGGTATTTTTGTTGGTGGTGGTTTTGGAAGGCTGTTAGTACTATTTAGATCTCACTGCTCATTAATGATCTGTTCAAGAGTTCTGCTTCTTTTTGACCGGATCTTGGGAGGTTACATATTTCTAGGAATTCATCTTTTTCCTCTATGTTTTCTAGTTTATGTGTATAAAGATTTTCATAGTATTCATAGATGTTTTGTATTTCTGTGGATCAGTTGTAGGATCTCCTTTTTCATTTCTAATTTAGCTTATTTGGGTCTTTTCCTGGTTAATCTGGCAAGAGATCTGTTGATTTTGTTTATCTTTTCAAAAACCAACTTTTTGTTTCATTGATTCTTTGTATCTTTTTGTTTCTTTTTTCATTTCATTTAGTTATCCTCTGATCTTCATTATTTCTTTTCTTCTGCTGGCTTTGACTTGTTTTGCTCTTTCTTTTCTAGTTCATTGAGATGTGACATTATGTTGTTGATTGTGATTTTCCTGTTTGATGTAAACATCTAAGGCTATGAATTTTCCCCTGAGGAATGAAAGCTTTTGCCAAGTTGTATAAATTGAAATAGCTTTTGTCCCTTTTTTGTTCAGTTAAAAAAATATTTTTATATCTATCTTATTTTCAATTTTAGCACCATAATCACTCAACAGCAAGTTTTCATATTTCCATGATTTTGTGTAAGTTTAAGTATTTCCCTTGTGATTGATTTCCAGTTGTATTCTGTGGTCTAATCAGATACATGGCATGGTTTTTATTTTTTTTAATTTCTTGAGACCTATTTTGTGGCCTAAAGTCTGATTAATCTCAGAGAATGTCCCGTGTGCTGCTGAGAATAACGTATATTCAGTAGTTGGGGGTGGGTGGGCAGACTGTTCTGTAAATGCCTGTTAATTCCATTTGATTTAGAGTCTAGTTTAAATCCATTGTCTATTTTTTGCTTTGACAATTTATCCAACTCTGATAGTGGTGTGTTGGGGTCCCCAGCAATTACAGTAGTGCTATTATTTTTTTGTTTAGCTTTAGAAAAATTTTCTTTATATGTCTGGGAACTCCTCAGTTAGGCACATACTTTACTATTATATAATGACCCTCTTTGTCTTTCTTTACTTTTGTAGGTTTAAAGTCAATTTTATCTGATGTAAGAATGGCTACATCTACTCTCTTTTGATTTCCATTTATGTGGAATATTTTTTCCATCCTTTCATGTTAAGTCTATGGTTGTAATCTAGATATGTTTCCTGGAGACAGCAAATACTTGGGTTGTTTCTTCATCCATTCAGCCAGAGACATACTATGTCTTTTGAGAGGAGCATTCATATCATTAATATTGATATGTGGGATGTTAATCTGTTCATTATGTTAGGTGGTACCTTATTGCTTTTTTCCCCCTCTTTGCTATTCTAAGAGTTGTAAATTTTAGGATTTTATTGGGTGATTTTATTGTGGGTATCTGTTGTGTTGATTCATGTATAATGCACTCTGAGTATTTTCTGCAGGGCAGGTATGGTCATGGCAATTCTAGAAAAGACTTAATTTTTTCCACCAATTTTGTAAAACTTAGTTTTACAAGACACAAAAATCTAGACTGGCATTTTTTCTGGGTATGAAGATTGAAGATGGTGCCCTTCTGGGTTGCAAGATTTCTAAGTCTTCAGTTAGCCTACCAGTTTCCTTTGTAAGTTATTTCTTGCTTTCATTTTGCTGCTTGCAAAATTTTCTGTTTCATTTTGATCTTGACTAGGTTGATTGGAGACGCCCTGTTGCTATAAATCTTCCTGGTGTTTGATGATCAACTTGTATCTGTATATCTGAATCCCTACCAACACCAGGGAAGTTTTTCTCAATAATTCCCTCAAGTACGTGTTCCATGCTTTTAGCTCTTTCTTCTCCTCCCTTAGAGCCAGTTCAATGAACTCTTCCATGGTCACTTTTGGTAGCCTCCTACATTGCATGGGCCCAGTACCACCCTCTTACCTTCCTCTCCACAAACTTAGTTTCCCACTCTGGGCCAGCAGCTTTATCACCTGGGTCTTGCCCTGAGCAGCTCTGGGTTGCCTGGGCTCCCACATGAAATTCTACCCACTAGGCATCTGACATAAGATATTTCTGTTTTCCTTTTTCAAAGAAATAAGAATTGTACTGTCCAGTCTTTTCACAAAAAGTACTTATGAAATGAAAATAGGAAATGGAAAAATGGGAAAACATTGACTTCACCATGTCACTTAACTTATGTGTATCTCTCTTGCCCTGTTGATGGAGGCTAATCCCAACAGAGCCTACTTCATAGTTGTTTGGGAGATTACATGAGTTAATACTTGTAAAGCACTTCAGAAGCATCTGGCACATAGTAAGTGCTCAATAAGTGTTAGTTAAATAGAACAGGAAGTCATGAGCCTTACCTCTGAGAGGGCACACAGCTAACTCAGGAAGAGTTTCTATGTGGGGGGCCAGAGAGACACCCAAACCTCCAATTACTTCCCTCCTACTTGAAGCTCTTCCATTCTGAGGCTGTTGCTCATGACAAATAGTTCAGCGGATTAAAGGAAGTGTCAATTATTTTAGCAAAACATAAACTTTTATTTCAATTCAGGAATTATACATGTTAAATGCATAATTTCCATCACAAAAACACATTTGATTTCTCTGAAGCCAAGGGATAGCATGAGTCAGTAGAGAGACCACTATGGTTTCCTGCAAATGGGAACAGCTCTCGCTGCTTCACTGTGAAGAGCATGGTTAGTGCAAAGGCATGGGCTGCCAGCCTAGCTAACTGAAGGCAAAGAGCTCCCAGCTCACTCTTATTTCAGCAAGCCTCTGTCAGTGCTTGGATGTATGAGAAACAGACAACGGCTGGCACTGAATTTGTGCCCTGATGTGCTGATGTAATTGAATGCTATCCTATCATTGAATGCTTCCAGTAGGTCAATGAATTGAAACTTCACTGTGCCTAATGAAATAGATTCTCTTCATTACCCTTATTTAACAAATTAGGAAACTGAGGCATTGAAAAGACAGTAACTTGCCTGAGGTTACACAGCTGCAGAATAGCAGGCTTAGGCCTGGGTAATCTAAATCAGAGGCCCAGCTATGCCATCCCTACTGCTCTTGTCCTTTCACAGATGAGACACAGAGAGAGTACAGCATTCAGAAAGGCACAGCCAGGGTGCAGACACTCACAGCTCAGCCCCAGAGCATGCTGTTGTATCCCTATAGCCTTTCAGATACTAAGAAGCAGGGATGGCAGTCAGAATTGTGGTCCTGCTGGGATTTGCCCCATGCCCTCTCCCCTAGTCTGACACACACAGAGGGCTGCAGCCTGAACTCCCCCAGTTCCAGCCTTGCCTGCCAGACTCCTCTCCTTTCATGGAGGCCCAGGAACCTGCAGGGTACCATGATCGCTGTCTGTCCTCAGCCAAGGGTGGTCCACAGCCTGCACAGTGTATAGAACACCCATTTGTCTGAGACATTGGGGAAGCAAGGGCATTGACTGGTCAAAAGTAAATTGATTGGCCCTATCCCCATAGCATAGGCAGAAACAAAAAGCAAGTTGTCCATGAGCATACACAAGGTGAAAACATGTGGTGCCACCCTATTGACCTGAAATGGGATTGAGGTTTCCTATTTTTTAAAAAAGATACTCTACTTTGGCCAGTGAAAGCTACCTTAGAATATACCTTTTATTAATTGAAAACATCCATATCTGTTGCTGTCACTAACCACATGTGGGAAGGGGTGCTAAATCATTAATCTCAAAGGGAAATGTAACATGATATCAAAAAGATAACTGCATTCATTTGTTTACAGCAGCACTATTCACAATAACAAAGAAATGGAATCAACCTAGTTGCTCATCAGTGGATGACTGGATAAAGAAAATGTGATATACACTACAGGCATGCATATTTGTACACACACCATGGAGTCCTATTCAGCCATACAGAAGAATGAAACCAAGTCTTTTGGAGCAACATGGATGGAATTGGAGGCCTAATGGCCTATCTTAACAGAAGTAACTCAGAAACAGAAAGTCAAATACTTCAAGTTCTCACTTAACAGCAGGATATAAATAACGTGCATATGAATACAGTGTGGAATAATACGTATTGGAGGCTTGGAAGGATAGGAGGGTGGGAGAGGGATAAGGGATTAGAAATTACTTAATGGGTACCATGTTCACTGTTTGGGTGATGGCTACACTGAAAGTTGAGACTTCAATAAAACTATACTTGTACCCCCTAAATCTATGAAAATAACAACTAAATAAATGAGTAACCATCAGTCTTTAGATTCTGGCCTTTTGCATAGGGACACTCATCACAACTTGAAAACCAACTAGCTGTCTGGGCAATGTACACAGCATGTTTCAGCCCAGAGGTCCCAGACTAAATGCTCCAAAATGCATATTTTGGCACTGTGTCTAGATCCAAAAAAACTATCCTGGGTATCTGCGTGCTAGAACAGATCTCCTGGTGATCCTTAGGCAATACTTATAAACCATTAGCACAAACAGAAAATAAGCAGAATAACTACACAAGTGTGGTTAATTTTTTTTTTTTTTTTTTATTAAATCATAGCTGCATACATTGATATGATCATGGGTCATCCTACACTAGCTTCATAGACCATTTGACACATTTTCATCCCAATAGTCAACATAGCCTTCCTGGCATTTTCCTAGTTACCGTGGCATGGTTAATTTTGATCTGCAAGCTCTCCTTAAGAAATTGATCAATTATTCTATCCATAGGAGTTTCATATGGGAATAGAAAGCAGAACAGATCGACACATCTCTTTGTTAAATTGAAGCAAAGAACCCTTCATCTTCATTCAGTGCAGTGGAGGTAGGATCATACTTTGCAAGAAAATTTTATTTTTATGCATTAGCTATTTGTGGAATTCTTTCCTTTTTGTTTTCAGTATTTAAAGGTCCAATTCCCAAAGAATTGGATGTTTATAGGATTCAAACCCTGAGAATCAACATGGAAGCAGCAAAAACTTCACTGGATCCCAAATTCTTCTTTTTTTCCCCTGAGATAATTATACTCTGTCTTCTCAGCTCCTGTTTCATGATCAATAGTTACTAACAGATTTCTCATTTCCCAACTAACTCCCAGAAGCCGTTGTCCATCTGGTTTTGTTCCAGACAAAACAAAAGATACTAATGCAAGCTTTCTGAAACTCCCATGCAAGTGAAGTCTGATCTTGGGGATGTGCTTGTTCAGTAGTTCTTTGTCCTACTAGATTGGTATGAGCAGGCACTTAGAAGGTCCAGTGGCCTTCCAGGCTGGACCCAACCATACTGGCACAGTTTGCCATGGTACCTGCAAATGAAACCTCTCCTTCCTCATGGGGCAAACTGATTTTACAGAGAACTACCTCCTAAAAATCACAATTTTTAAAAATAAAAGTAAAAATAAGTTTTCTTTTAAAGAGAAAAAATACACACAAAACTCTGCAGGGCAATTTTTTGACAATGAAGAAATATGCTTTTAAGTTGCTAACACTTTTTATGTCAAAAAGTAGACAATCAAGAGAAATTTGGCTAAAACAATTTTATTTTTATTTATTTTTATTTATTTATTTATTTATTTTTTGCAGTTTTTGGCTGGGGCTGGGTTTGAACCCACCACCTCCAGCATATGGAGCTCACGCCTTACTCATGAGCCACAGGCACTGCCCTGGCTAAAACAAATTTATAAGCTGAAAGCCAACAGTGAAGTGTTCACTGACTTAGTACATGAGAATTTTTTTTTTTTTTTTTGAGACAGAGTCTCACTCTGTTGCCCTCAGTAGAGTGCCATGGCACTCTAGCTTATAGCTCACACCAACCTCACACTCCTGGGCTCAAGCAATTGTCTTGCCTCAGTCTTTTGAGTAGCTGGGACTACAAGTACCCACCACAATGCTGACTAGCCAGGCTCTTTCTCAGGCTGGTCTTGAACTCCTGAGCTCAAGGAATCCATCTGCTTTGGCCTCCCAGAGTACTAGGATTATAAGCAGTACCTCAAAATTTTCATCTGTAGTTGAAGACAGAGAATTGTGCCACAGAACCTAGGAAAGGCTGAGGACTCGAAAGCACCATCAAGGCAGTAGTGCTCAGAAGGCTATCTATGTAGGAAGCAGTCAGTAAGCAGTCCCTCGAAGAACCTGTCAGCTAGAAGAGTCGCAATGTCTGTAAATTTAGAAAGGAGACTTGACTTCTTTTAAAGGGTCACAACCTTTCTCATTTTTAAGGCTGGGAGGCATAGCCTGGCAGAAGGCACTTCAAGGGAGGGAGGGGTAAGACAAAAATTTATGCTGCAGGGGATAGTCAAGGGCACATATTCTTTTTTTTTTTTTTTTGTAAACACAGTCTCACTTTGTTACCCTTGGTAGAGTGCCATGGCGTCACAGCTTACAGCAATATCTCGCTCTTGGACTTAGGCGATTCTCTTGCCTCAGCCTCTTGAATAGTTGGGACTACAGGTGCCCTCCACAATGCCTGGCTATTTTGTTTTTGTTGTTGTTACAGTTTGGCCGGGGTGGGTTCAAATCCGCCACCCTCGGTACAGGGGGTTGGCACCCTACTCACTGAGCCACAGGCACCACCCAAGAGCACATATTCAATAGGTTACAGGAGGAGCTATGTATATTATTTTGTTTTGTTTTGATTGCATCATAACTGTGTACACTGATGAATTTATGGGGTTCAGTGTACTGATTTGATATATGTCAGTGACGCTTTGGCACCTTGTCACTACATGCAGGAAACAGCCGATACACAGATTATAAGTACAAGCTTGCAAGAGGTGGACTCCCTGTAGGTGCAATAGAGCGCTGAGTAACTCTGTCATGGCCTTTTATTGAAACAATATACAACAGGTGTGGGAGACCCACATACAAGGACTACGTGCTTAATGATCGCTGCCTGCTGTTTCCCCACAGGCTTGACTCCTACCCTGATGCACCACATATGTTCAAGGTCCAACACCTGCTTGCTAATAAGTGACTGATCTTATTTCATTTCTCATTAACCATGCAGTTGCTTTGAGGCCTTGACTCGGGCTGCAAAACGTCTCCATGCCGGCTGGAGATTGTCCCACTTCCAGGGCCTCCCTCAAGAAGCCTGGTGCTCCGTCTCTTACGATACACAATGTGAAATGCTTACATTGAACTGATTAATACATCCATCACAATTATACTCTTTTCTTAATAGTTTTGAAATGTAACATTGCATCATGCACACTAGGTGAGGTCCCCCCAAATACCCTACCTCCTCCCAAGCTATGGATATTTATGAAGGAGACCCACACATGTGTGTTAGGTTTAGGTGTGTGTAATATACATCCACTTTGTAGTGGGGATTTAATACTTAAACACATTGTAAATAGGTCCTATAAGTGAAAAGGTAAAATGCAGGGCACGAGTGCATGAACTGTGTATTCTAGGGAGACTGGCCAAAACGAGCCTATGGCCACTAGTTGTCATTAAGAAATTATATAGTCCTGGGTGGCTCCTGTGGCTTAGTGAGTAGGGCACTGGCCCATATACCAAGGATGGCAGGTTCAAACCCAACCCCAGCCAAATTGCAACAGAAAAAATAGCCGAGTGTTGTGGTGGGCACCTGTAGTCCCCAGCTACTCAGGAGGCTGGGGCAGAAGAATCGCCAAAGCCCAAGGGCTGGAGGTTGCTGTGAGCTGTGATGCCACAGCAGTCTACCAAGGTTGACAAAGTGAAACTCTCTCTCTCTAAAAAAAAAAAAAAAGGAAATTACGTAGTCCAAAATAGCTATCATGCTGGTGTTACACCCAAGAATCGGGGTCCCCAGTGACCATACGAGAGAGCCAGACACCGATGCAATCACACAAGGGCGTTCATTCAAGCTCGATCCTGGGCTGTCAGCACTCCCAGATGCAGCTGGGACCCAGAGCCCTGTGCTCGTGGCAGGTGGGATTTTTATGAGGAGGATATAGGGTGAGGGTGTGGGAAGCAAAGCGTGGCCCTTGGATTGGTTATTTCTTGTGCCTATACTGGAGTTTAAGGCTGACTGGGAGGGGGGGTGGAGGTACTTCAGGAGATAGGGATGCACTCCGGGAGATAGGGAGGGGTGTGGCTTATTAAGAAATGAAACTAGGAACTTTCAAGTTTTCTAAAAATGGAGGATGAATGCCCAAAAAGCCTAAAATGGTGTCACGGTGTCACTGGGTCCTTCATTTCCCCCTTTCCTTCTAACTAAGAGGACCCAATCATGGGACCTCAGTGGTGAGTCTGGGATCATTAGGGGAGCTTGAGTGGTTTGGCAAGGTCTTTCTTGAGCTTTCATTGTGGGATATAATCCTCCTTGATGGCAAACGGGTCTGCCAACCAGACATGGGTGTGATGGACCCATGCAGTCATGCCATGGACCTTGAGTGCAGTGGGGGTGGTCAGGATCACAGTGTAAGGCCCTTTCCACCGTGGTTCTAGAGTTTCCTGCTGGTGTCTCTTGACATAGACCCAGTCCCTGGCTGGAACTTGTGAGGCTCTGGGATCGGGCCCACCACATAGGTGGCACTCAGGCAGTTCCAATTCTGTTTCTGAACCTGCTGGTAACAGCAGAGGGAAAGGAGAAAATCCTCATCATTTGCCTCTTTTAAAAGATCTATGCGGTTATTTGGAATAATAGGAGGTGGTCTCCCATAGAGAATTTCATAGGGAGAGAGACCTAGGGTATAGGAGGAATTTCTGACCCTATATAGGGCAAAGGGAAGGAGAGCTGCCCAATCCCCGCCAGATTCCAGGGTTAATTTGGGTAAGGTCTCTTTTAAAGTTCTATTCATTCTTTCTACCTGTCCTGAGATCTGGGGCCTGTATGCACAATGTAATTTCCAGGTTGTTCCCAGTGCTGTGGCTACCCTCTGAGTTATTTGAGATATAAAGGCTGGCCCATTGTCTGAGCCAATTATAGCCGGCAGTCCATACCTGGGAAGAATGTCCTTTAGCAGCTTTTTCACCATTGTTTGAGCAGTTTCATGTTTTGTGGGAAGGCTTCTACCCACCCTGAGAAGGTATCTACAAAGACTAAGAGATATTTGTACCTATACCAACTGGGCTTAATTTCTTTGAAGTCCACTTTCCAATATGCACCAGGCTTGGTGCCCCTTGTGTGGGTACCTTGAGTAGTAGGTCCGGCTCGGGCATTAGTGAGCTGGCAAGCTTTGTAAGCATTTACTATCTGTTCCACTTTTGCATCCATTCTCTTGATCTTAATCCATGCATGTCAGATTAGATCTCTTAACTTCCTACTGCCCATATGGGTTGCTTGGTGCATGTGCTGCAAAATGTCTAGCACTGGCTGTGCAGGGAGGATGATTTTCCCATCAGCTGTGCACCTCCAGCTGTTATACAGGGAGGGGTTATGTGTCTGAGGGATGGTGCTGATCCAGGCCAAGTCTTCAGGGGTGTATTTGGGCTCTTCTGGCAGGACTGGAGGCCCAGTGTCAGGTAGATTAACTTCCAGGGCCTGTGTGGCTCTGAGGGCTGCACTTCTGGTGGCCTTGGCCACGTGATGATTGCCCTTTGCCACTGGGGTAGTGGGCTTTTGATGTCCTGGGCAATAGATAATAGCTAGTTTTTTGTTTTTGTTTTGTTTTTTGTACTCAGATTGTGGCTAGTAAGTCTAGTATTTCTAGTTTGTTTTTAACAGTACTCCCCTCTGCTGTCAGCAATCCCCTCTCCCAGTAGATGGCAGCATGTATGTGAATGGTGGTGAATGCGTACCGGCTGTTAGTATAAAATATTAAGCTTTTTTCCTTGGCCTAGAACTAAAGCCCTGGTAAGGGTAATAATTCAGCCCATTGGGCAGAGGTTCCGACTGGAAGAGGTTCAGCCCAAAGTGTACCTGCCTCAGAGACCACCACCACCCCTGAGTACCATTGGCCATCTTTTTTTTTTTTTTTAAATTAAATCATAGCTGTGTACATTAATGTGATCATGAGGCACCATACACTAGTTCCATAGACCGTTTGACACATTTTCATCACACTGGTTAACATAGCCTTCCTGGCATTTTCCTAGTTATTGTGCTAAGACATTTACATTCCACATTGACTAAGTTTCACATATCCTTGTAAGATGCATCACAGGTGTAATCCCACCAATCCCCCTCCCTCTGCCCACCTCCCACCTCCCTCCCCTCCCCTTCCCCCTTCTCCCTATTCTTAGGTTGTAACTGGGTTATAGCTTTTGTGTGAAAGCCATAAATTAATTTCGTAGTAGGGCTGAGTACGTTGAATATTTTTTCTTCCATCCTTGGGATACTTTACTAAGAAGAATGTGTTCCAGCTCCATTCATGTAAACATGAAAGAGGTAAAGTCTCCATCTTTTTTTAAGGCTGCATAATAAGCCATGGTGTACATATACCACAATTTATTAATCCATTCGTGGATCGAAGGGCACTTGGGTTTTTCCATAACTTAGCAATTATGAATAGGGCTGCAATAAACATTCTGGTACAAATATCTTTGCTATGATGTGATTTTTGGTCTTCTGGTTATATGCCTAGTAGAGGAATTATAGGATTGAATGGCAGATCTATTTTTAGATCTCTAAGTGTTCTCCAAACATCTTTCCAAAAGGAATGTATTAATTTGCATTCCCACCACCAGTGTAAGTGTTCCCTTTTCGCCACATCCACGACAACATCTCTGGTCTTGGGATTTTGTGATATAGGCTAGTCTTACTGGAGTTAGATGATATTTCAAAGTAGTTTTGATTTGCATTTCTTTGATGATTGAAGATGATGAGCATTTTTTCATATGTCTGTAGGCCATGCTCCTGTCTTCTTTAAAGAATTTTCTCTTCAAATCCCATGCCCAGCCTACAATGTGATCATTTGTTCTTTTCTTGCTTATATATTTGAGTTCTCTGTGGATTCTGGTTATTAAACCTTTCTCGGAGACATAACCTGCACATACCTTCTCCCATTCTGAGGGCTGTCTGCTTGCTTTACTTACTGTGTTATTGGATATGCAGAAGCTTTTTAGTTTGATCAGGTCCCAGTAGTGTATTTTTGAAGTTGCTTCAATTGCCCTGGGGGTCCTCCTCATAAAATACTTGCCCAGGCCAATTTCTTCAAGGGTTTTCCCTGCACTCTCTTCTAGTATTTTTATAGTTTCATGTCTTAAATTTAAATCTTTAATCCAGTGAGAGTCTATCTTAATTAACCATGAAAGATGTGGGTCCAGTTTCAGTCTTCTACAGTTGCCAGCCAGTTCACCCAGCACCATTTGTTAAATAGGGAGTCTTTTCGCCACTGAATGTTTTCAATTGGCTTGTCAAAGATTAAATAGTGGTAAGTAGCTGGATTCATCTTTTGGTTCTCTATTCTGTTCCAGACATCTACCTCTCTGTTTTTGTGCCAGTACCATGCTGTTTTGATCACTCGATTTATAATATAGTCTGAGGTCTGGTAGCGTGAAACCTCCTGCCTTGTTTTTATTTCTGAGTAATGTCTTGGCTATTTGAGTTTTTTTCTGATTCCATATAAAATAAAGTATTGTTTTTTCAAGATCTTTAAAGTATGATCTTGGAGCTTTAATGGGGATTGTGTTAAAATTATATATTGGTTTGGGTAGTATGGACATTTTAACGATGTTGATTCTTCCCAGCCATGAGCATGGTATGTTTTTCTGTTTGTTAACATTTTCAGCTATTTTTTTTCTTAGAGTTTCATAGTTCCCTTTATAGAGATCTTTCACGTCCTTTGTTAGATAAACTCCCAAATATTTCATCTTCTTTGGCACTATTGTGAATGGGATAGAGTCCTTAACTGTTTTTCACTTGACTATTGTTGGTATATATAAAGGCTACTGATTTACGAATGTTGATTTAGTAACTTGAGATGCTGCTGTATTTTTTGATCACTTCTAAGAGTTTTGTACTAGAATCTCTAGTGTTTTCCAGATATACAATTATATCATCTGTGAAGAGCGAACGTTTGATCTTTTCTGACCCTATTTGGATGCCCTTAATCAGCTTTTCTTCTATAATTGTGGTGGCTAAAACTTCCATTACAATATTAAAGAGCAATGGAGACAAAGGGCAGCCTTGTCTGGTTACTGATCTGAGTGGAAATGACTTCAATTTAACTATTCAATATGATATTGGCTGTGGGTTTGCTGTACATGGCCTCTATCAGTTTAAGAAATGTCCCTTCTATACCAATTTTCTTAAGTGTTCTGATCATGAAGGGATGCTGGATATTATCAAAAGCTTTTTCTGCATCAATTGAGATTGGTCAATTGGTCTTTGTTTTTTAAT
>CAUYPK010114414.1:0-17068 GCA_963574355.1 Loris lydekkerianus | reverse complement strand
TTAAATTATTGCATTTTATGTGTTGGTCTGTGTGTTTTGGTTTTTTTTTTTTGTTTTGTTGTGTGGTGTTTTTTTTTGGGGGGTGGGGGGGGGGGGGGGGGGGGGGCCCCCCCCCGACTCGCCGCCGGTCGCCCTGGGTAGAGTGCTATGCATCACAGCTCACAGCAACCTCCAACTCTTGGGCTTAAGCAAGTCTTTGGCCTCAGCCTCCCAAGTAGCTGGGACTATAGGCACCTGCCACAACTCCCAGCTATTTTTCTTTGTTGCAATTGTCATTTTTCAGTAGGCCCAGGCCGACTTCTAACCCACCACCCTTGTGTTAACCCACCACCCTTGTGTATGTGGCCGGCACCCTAACCACTAAGCTACAGGTGCCAAGCCATAGATCCTAACTTTTTTGAGACAGAGCCTCAAGCTGTCACCCTGGGTAGACTGCTGTGGCATCACAGCTCACAGCAACCTCCAAATCCTGGGCTCAAACAATTCTCCTGCCTCTGTCTCCCAAGTAGTTGGGTACTATAGGCGACTGCCACAACACCCTGCTATTTTTTTGGTTGCAGCTGTCATTGTTGTTTGGCGGGCCCAGGCTGGATTTGAACCCACCAGCTCAGGTGTATGTGGCTGGTGCCTTAGCTGCTTAAGCAGCTAAGATCATAGATCCTAATTTTTGATGTGTATTTAATGGTCTAAAGCAGCGGTTCTCAACCTGTGGGTCGCAATCCCTTTGTAACAATGAAAATACATCCTGCATATCAGATATTTACATTACGATTCATAACAGTAGCAAAATTACAGTTATGAAGTAGCAATGAAAGTAATTTTATGGTTGGGGGTCACCACAACATGAGGAACTTACATTAAAGGGTCATAGCATTAGGAAGGTTGAGAACCACTGGTCTACAGTCATTTGAAGCCAGGTCTGTTGAAATAAGACAGATGGATGAAAGTTGTGTATTTAGTCAAAGTCCTAATTTAAACTGGGTTGATGTATCTTGCCTGGCTAATATTGTACTGAAGAGTACCAGGCATTTGAAATGGTGATGATTTTGGAATATTAAGAAATAGATGTGTTAAATTTGACCTAGTACTAAAATTTATCTTTGGTTTAAGTGGGTTAAGATGAAAGCTAACCTTAGGTCTGTAAATGAATTGAGGACTCAGATGTAAAAGTTGTAATAGGTTTTAAAATACTGGACAAATGTAAGGTGATAATGGTACAAATAGAGTGTAAAACCCCTAAGTTGAGTATTTTAGAGGAATGATAGATAAGTCCTTTAAATTTTGGTGTGCTTTTTCTTAAATTGTTAGGGTGCCCTTTTTTGTGGATGGTAAAGCTACTAGTATAACATACCTCTTATACATAGGCTGTTGTATGAAATTTATTTACTTATTTACTTATTTAGCATGCATTTAAATATATATATATAAATATTTTAAATGTCTGTTTTTATTATAAATTTTTTTAAGAGGTAGGTTCTCACTCTGTTGCCCAGGCTGGAGTGCAGTGTAATTTCAAACTCCTAAGCTCAAGTGAGCCTCCCACCTTAGCCTTACAAAAGGCTGGGATTACCAGTGTGAGCCAATGTGTTCAGCCTACAAGAACTTAAAAAAATTTTTTTGTTTTTCATGCGGTGCCTGTGGCTCAACAGAGTAGGGTGCCTGCCCCATATGCCAGAGGTGGCAGGTTCAAACCTAGCCCCGGCCAAAAACTGCAAAAAAAAAAAATAAAATAAAAAATCTACTACTACACATAGCAGGTTATTGGCATCGATGATTTGATCCACTAACTAGGTATAGGCTGGGCCCTGGAATAAGAAAAATCTTTTTAAACATATTATGTGATTCTAATTGCCAGCTGGAATTGGGAACTATAAATCTAGAGAGCTTTCCTTAGCTTAATCCTTTTTTTTTTTGCAATTTCTGACCAGGGGCTAGGTTTGAACCCGCCACCTCTGGCATATGGGGCTGGTGCCCTACCCCTTTGAGCCACAAGCACTTCCCCTCTCTGTCACTTCCGTGCCAATCTATGCCACTATTTTCTATACTGCTAAGGAGTTATACATTTGTGTGTATTTTTTTCCTCAACCTTATGAAATACCTGCAATAGAGTAGCTTAGGGGAGATTTACTTTGACAAGGCAAGTCTTTCCGTTTAAAGAACTTAATTGAATAGGGCGGCGCCTATGGCTCAAAGGGGTAGGGCACCGGCCCCATATGCCAGAGGTGGCGGGTTCAAACCCAGACCTGGCCAAAAATCAAACAAACAAAAAAAAGAACTTAATTGAATAGAGGTAAACAAAAAAGTTTATAAGGCAAGATTTTAGGTGTCATAAAGATAAAGATAGGTAGGAAAACTGGAGGGAGGCAATTTCTAATGGGGGGTAGAGATAGGAAAAGAATAACTGCAGAGTGTTTTCATGGAGGCAGCAGTATTTAAACGGGATTTAGATGAATAGGGAAGATGTTTGACTTGAAAATACAAAGAGGAGAAATGCAAAGAATAGTAATATTGCAGTATTATGAGTAAATAAATGAAAACATAGGGATTCAGTTCAGATGTGGTGAAGGGATGTGAAAGAGAGTAAAAGTAAATTGCTGCTAGAATTATGAAAGTTGTTTTGAGACAAGTCTCTTTCTGTTGCCCTGGGTAGAATGCTATGGCATCATAACTCATAGTAACCTCAAACTCGTGGTCTCAAGACATTTTCTTGCCTTGTCCTTCCCAGTGGCTGGGACTACAGGTGCCTGGCCAGGTTTTTCTATTTTTAGTAGAGAAGGGGTTGCACACTTGGCTCAGGCTGGTCTCACACAAGCTCAGGTGACCTGCCTTGGCCTCCCAGAGTGCTAGGATTACAAGCATGAGCCACTTCACCCAGAATTATGAAAGTTTTTAATTTCAGTCTGGAGGCAGGTGTATCACTGAATATTAGGAGAGATAGGTTGGTGGAGTAGAAGTAACTAAACTGTCAGAAGACTTAAGTTTTAATGTTTTCATTCCTAGTTACTTTGTAGTTGGGCAAATCATTTATCATTTTTAAGCCTGGGTTTCTTTCTTTTTTTTTTTTGAGACAGAATCTTACTGTGTCGCCTTCCGTAGAGTTCTGTTGCATCACAGCTCACAGCAACCTCTAACTCTTGGACTTCAGCGATTCTCTTGCCTCAGCCTCCCAAGTAGCTGGGATTACAGGTGTCCACCACAACACCTGGCTATTTTTTGGTTGCAGTTGTTGTTGCTCAACAGACCCAGGCTGGGTTTGAACTCACCGGCTCAAGTATATGTGGCTGGTGCCCTAGCGCTAAGCCGTTAAGCCTGGGTTTCAAAATTTTATAAAACAAAGATAACAGCCTTTGTTTTTGGCTTAATTAGGTTATATTCAAATGCTTTAGAGGCTGAATTGGTTTTAAGGAGTTGTTTTGCAGATCTATGTTCAGGTAGATGAATGTGGCCCCAATTTGTAGGGCAAATTGGAAGCCAGTTTTCTGATGACTAGAAGTAGATCAGTTACATTCTTGGAATAGTAAAAGTTTTTAGATTAGAAAGGAGCACAAGGGAGCTAATGGTTTTATTTCTACATCTGTAGGATTTAGAAAACAAGGTATGAGGAAACAAGTTATAGGTAATTGATCCCTAAAACTGGCAAGGACTATCTTATAGGCTGGGCTCTGGCTCACTCCTGTAATTCTAGCCCTCTGGGAGGCTGAGGCGAGTGGATTGTTTGAGCTCAAGTTTCAGACCCCATCTCTAAAACTAGCCAGGTGTTGTGGCAGGTTCCTATTATTCCAGCTACTTGGGAGGCTGAGACAAGAGAATCACTTGAGCCCAAGAGTTAGAGGTTGCTGTGAGCTATGACGCCATTGCACTCTACCGAGGGTGACAAAGTCAGACTCCATCTCTCAAAAAATAAATAAGGACTACCTATATAGCTTGAACATTTGTTCACAGAAGGATCTGGATATTAAATTTTCTCCTTTTAACACAATATTTAATATTTTTACTTCTATTGCATTTTATTGCAGTTGTTCCCTGATAGCTGTCTTAATCTTATTAATAATGTGCTTGCTAGGCCAGGCACAGTGGCTCACACCTATAATCCTAGCACTCTGGGAGGCCAAGGCAGGTAGTAGAGCTCAGGAGTTCAAGACCAACCTGAGCAAGAGCAAGACCCCATCTCTAAAACTAGCCAGAAATTGTGGCGAGCACCTGTAGTCCCAGTTACTCAGGAGGCTGAGGCAAGAGAATCACTTGAGCCCAAGAGTTTGAGGTTGCTATGAGCTGTCTACAAAGGACCACAAAGTGAGACTCTATCACACACACACATAAAAAATGTGTTGCACATTTGACATTTGTTTTTTTTTTTGGAGACAGTTTTCCTACTCTTGCCCAGAGAACCTTAAACTCTTGGGCTCAAGCAATCTTCCTGTGTCTGCCTCATGAGTAGCTGGCACTACTGGCCTGTCCTACCTTGCCCAGCTAATTTTTCTGTTTTTAATAGAGACTGGGTTTTATTTTGCTCAGGCTGGTCTAAAACTCCTGACCTCAAAAGATCCTTCCATCTTAGCCTCCCAGAGTGCTAGGCTTATAGGTGTGAGCTGCCACATCTGGCCCAAATTTTGATAGTTTTTTGTTTTGTTTTGTTTTTCTTTGTTTTTGAGACAGTCTCACTATGTCGCCCTCTGTAGAGTACTATTGTGTCAAAGTTTACAGCAATCTGGAACTCCTGAGTTTAAGCGATTCTCTTGCCTCAGCCTCCCAAATAGCTGGGACTACAGTCCCAGCCAGGGCCACCTGCCACAACGCCTGGCTATATTTTTTGTTGTTGCCTTTGTTTCTTAGCGGGCCCAGGCTGGATTTGAACAAACCAGCCGTGGTGTATTTGGCTGGCACCCTGACCACTCTGCTATGGCGCCAAGCCAATTTGACAGTTTTAATTAAGAAAAAGTCACTTTGGTATTAGCCCTGGTTGAATTTTCTAGATTAGGAAGGGTCCTTGTTTTTCTCTAAAGTAAGGGACTTTTAGGAAAGGATATAATAGTGATTCCTAATGTGGCATAAAGTAGTTTTTTCCTGCAATGACTTGCCAGTTTAGCATCTATACTGGCTGCCTGATTTTTCATTATATCTGCTTTGTAAATATAACGATTCACTTTGGTATTGGTCTGGAAGTACAAAGAATTTATGGGAGCTGAAAATTTTTTTGTTTTTGAGACAGGGTCTCACTTTGTCACCCTCGGTAGGGTGCTGTGGTGTCAAGCTCACAGTAACTTCAACCTCCTGAGCTCAAGCAATCCTCATCCTCCCAGATTTGCTAGGATTGCAGGCATGAGCCACCTTGCCTGGCCCGGGAGCTGAAATTTAACTCCCAGATTTCACTAGCTTAAGTCAGAGGGAAATTAACTACCCATGCTATAAAAGCTATTACAGTTTAATAAAGTACCAGTTTCATTTCAGGCAACTTGAACTTGATATTTTACCTTTATGAAGTCAATTGAATAAATACAACAGTAGAAAAGAGAAAAATAACAAAAAGAACTTGAGGCTCGACACCTGTAGGTCTGTGGTTTGGGCACTGACCACATACACTAAGGCTGTCAGGTTTGAACCAGACCTGGGCCTGCTAACCAACTATGACAACTACAACAAAAAAATAGTTCGGCATTGTGGCAGGTGCCTGTAGTCGCAGCTACTTGGCAGACTGAGGCAAGAGAATCACTTAAGGCTAAGAGTATGAGGTTGCCATGAGCTGTGATATCACAGCACTCTACTGAGGGCAACATAGTGAGACTATCCAAAAAAAAGAACTTAGAGTTTCAAGTTTCTGTTTTGTATATTTAGAGGTGTTCACAAATGTGTATACTGCCTACAGCTTCATGGCAGAAGAGTTCATTAGTATCTACTGAAAAGATGGTGACTTCTAAGTACATTAAGTCAAAATCACTTGGGAAAATGCTTTGTTTTTCTCTAGGTATATGCAAAGAGAAAAAGTAAAGGGTAGGAGAAATTCCTGACAGGCTTCTTTGTAAAAGAATAGACAGGTGCAGTAGACCGAGAAAAAGGAAATAAAATATAAAATAAAAATATATATATAAAATCAAAATAAAACATGGGCTTGGCACCTGTAGCATAGTAGTTACAGTGCCAGCCACATACACCAAGGCTGGCAGGTTTGAACCCAGCCAGGACCAGCTAAAAAGTAAAACATGGTGTTGAGATAGCCTGTAATCAAAAGATGTATCCATTGGGGGGGGGGGTAAAATTTAAATTTACCCTGTTACCACACTTGCCAAGTTTTACAGAATTTGATATAAAGTGCATTAGTAAGAGATTGAATGGCATTGGTGGTAAATTGATTTGAGGGTTCTCATGTGGGAGTTAGCTGGTTTGGCTTTATATTTCCTTTAGTTTGTCTTTGAGTCATACATTATATACTGACGTCTTTCTTGGGATGTTGATTTTTTTTACTGATACAGTAGTATTGTTCCATTTATAAATAATTTGTTTTTAATAGGCAGGGCTTCCCTCTCACCTAGGCTGGAGTGTAATGGCCTGGTGCTTTCTCACTATAGCCTTGAACTCCTGGGCAGGAGTTGTCCTACCTCATCCTCTGAAGTGTAGCTTGGACCTATAGGCAGGTACCACCACACCCAGTTAATTTTTTTTTTTTTCCTTGAGTCTCAAGTTGTCACTTTGGTTAGAGTGCTGTGCATCATAGCTCACAGCAACCTCCAATTCCAGATCAAGGGATCCATCCTCTTGCCTCAGTTTTTCTTCTTTTATTTTAGAGACAGAGTCTCACTTTGTCGCCCTTGGTAGAGTGCCATGGGTCACAACAACCTCTAGCTCTTCGGTTTATGCGGTTGTCCCTCCTCAGCCTCCTGAGTACCTGGGACCACAGTTGCCCACCCCAATGCCCGGCTATTTTTTTGTTGCAGTTTGGCCAGGGCTGGGTTTGAAAATGCCACCTTCAGTATATAGGGCCGGCTTCCGGCTCACTGAGCCACAGGTGCTGCCGTCAGTTTTTCTATTTTTACTAGAGATGGGGTCTCGCTTTTGCTCAGGCTGGTCTCAGACTCCTGAGCTCTAGCAGTCCACCTGCCTCAGCTTCCTAGAGTGCTAGGATTATAGGTGTGAACTACCATGCCCAGCCTCCAGTTGATTTTTTTTTTTTTTTAATAGAAACAGTCTCTATTGCCTTCTGTAGCAACCTCCAATTCCTGGGCTGAAGTGATTCTCTTGCCTCAGCCTCCCGAATTAAACAATTTTTTATAAGATGGAATCTGGCTATGTTGCCCAGGCTGGCCTCAAACCCCTGGCTTAAGCGGTCTTCTGCCTCAGGCTCCCAAAGTATTGAAATCACAGGCATGAGGCACCATGCCAGAGAATGGTAGTTGTGTGAAGCTTGGCTAAAGGCAAAAGAGGCCAGTTAAAAAGACAGCTGCATAAAGGTTCATGGACACCATTGCTAGGGCAATGGCATTGGACTAGAGCAGCAGTTCTCAACCTGTAGGTTGTGACCCCTTTTTAACAATGAAATTATACTGTGGCATTAGGAAGGTTGAGAACCACTGGGCTAGAGAAGAAGGGATATACTAGAAAGTTGCAAGTGTCTTAATTTTGGTTGAGAATTGCCATAGTTAAACATTCCCTAAATTCTTTTTTTTTATTATTATTTTTATTTTTGGAGACAGTTTCACATTGTTGCCCTTGGTAGAGTGCTGTGGCATCATAGCTTACAGCAACCTCAGACTCTTGGGTTCAAGCGATTCTCTTATCTCAGCCTCCCCAGTAGCTGGGACTACAGGCACCAACCACAACACCCAGCTATTTTTAAAGACAGGGTCTCTTGCTCAGGCTGGTCTCAAACCTGTGGGCTCAGGCAATTCACCCACCTTGGCCTCCTGGAGTGTGAGCCACCACACCCAGCCTACTAAATTCTTTACTTTGAATTAATTACCTTTGAGTCTATCAACTCTCCTGCAGGGCTGTATCATTAGTATACCTCTCCAGGTATTATTCTGTTTCTCAGGTGATGTTTTAAGTTCCCTTTTTATGCTATACAAACATCACTGGGATTTCTTTTCTATCACTGTTTGTTAAGCTTCTTCAGCTGCTGTTGGTTACTCTTTTGAGTTCAGATTATATATATACAACAGCACTGCTCCAATTCTATGTATATAAAATCAAATGCATTCTATTACAAAATCTGCTCTTTCCTGCTTTTCTTCTTAATTAGCATTAAACCAGCTTGTCATTAGGTTATATGGATTCTATCTCTAAGGTCTGCATTTTTTTCTTTTCTGATACAACTGTCCTGATTTCTTAACTTTCTTAGTAACATTGGGCTTTTTTCCTCTTTTGTCACTTCATTCTCTTCAGTCACCTTGGGGAATTATCACTAGTATGTATGTATGTATGTATGTATGTATGTATGTATGTATGTATGTATTTTTGAGACAGCCTTAAGCTGTCGCCCTGGGTAGAGTGCTGTGACATCACAGCTCACAGCAACCCCAACCCCAACCCCAACTCCTGGGCTCAAGTGATTCTGGCTCTGCCTCCCAATTTTGGTTGCAGTTGTCATTGTTGCTCAGCAGACCCCGGCTGAGTTCAAACCCTCCACCCTAGGTGTATGTGGTGAGCACCCTTGTTGACTGAACTATGGGCACCGCCTATCACTATTTATTGTATTTAGTGCAATAGCCTCATTTCTCCAGTGGGGTTCTTTTCCCCTATTTGGTTAAATAATAATCTTCATATGTACTTTTTTCTTTATCTCCTGAATAGTGGTGGTCTCTACTTAGTGACTTTCAGCCTGTACTCAATGACTTGTGACTGCTAAAGTATGGGTCTTAATGGTATACAGAGCAAGATAGTAAAATTTGGACTTTGTGAACCATAGTTACAACTACTCAAATTTGGTTTTGCATTGTTGCTCAAAGGCAGTCATAAAAGGTATGTAAACAGTGAGTGTAGTTGTATTCAATAAAACTTTGTTTGGCGCCCATAGTTCAGTGGTTAGGGCACTGGCCACATACACTGGGGCTGGGTGGGTTTAAACCTGGACCGGTCCTGCTAAAACGACAACTAATAGCAACAAAAAAATAGCCAGGCATTATGGAGGGCACCCACCTCCTAGCTATTTGGGAGGTTAAGGCAAGAGATTCACTTAAAACCAAGAGTTTCAGGTTGCTGTGAGCTGTGACGTCACGGCAGTTCTACTGAGGTGCCATATAGTGAAACTTGTGACTCAAAAAGAAAACAAAACAAAACTTTATTTGTAAAAGCAGGTGGTAGACAAACTCAGTTTGATCTAGTGCCCACTTTGTTCTTTAATACTATGGTCCTTTGTTCATGCTAATGCTTCTGCCTGGAACTCACTCTCCCAACCAACTTGCCTGCTAGACTAAACTCACAGAGGGCAGACTGTTTGTTTTTACATCTGTAAAAAAACAAATAGTTTTGTAAATAGTACTTTTTTATCTCCTTGGAATTAACTTGAAAGTAACTGGACATTTTGCTATAGGAAGTGTTGTGATGGGGAGTTATATAAATAGCCGGTTGAGTATTCCAAGTCAGAAGTGCTTCAAACCTGAAACTGTGTCAAAATGATGCTCATTTCCAATAAGTATATAATGGAAAATACTCCCCAAAACCCCCTGAAATTTGAAACACTTCTGGTCCTAATTGTTTAATATAGAAAATACTTAACTTTTATGTTATGATTTTGTATAAAGGTGCCTTCTATTCAGTCGTTTAGCTTTTCTTTAGCTAGTTAAAACATTAAGTTATACAAGATAACATTTCATATTCAAAATCTGAGCTAAGACTTCGGTAACCCAGAAGAGAGGAAAATGTAATATCCTTTTCTGTGTATTCTATCATTGATGTCGCTTTTTCCTGATCTTAGTAAGGTTGTTTAATCATGGCATGTCAACATGCAGACTTTTGATTTGTTTCCTTTGGATCTTGGTTGAGTTTCGCAGAACTTTTATATTTTGATCAATGAAGTAATTAATACTATTAAATAACAGGAAGCAAAGTTACATTTATTGCATCAGTACTTCAAATACTGCTGATTTATTTCTTGGCTAGAAGCTGGACTAGTCTGTCACTAGGTTTTTAGCTATATCATACATCCCTTTTTCCCCTCAGAAGTTGTGATCAAATTCACTATTTCAGGCCCTGGGAGTCCAGTCCCATTTACTGTGTATGACGGACATATCTTGCTCTATGAGCCTGTATCTTGCTTTTACACCTTTACTACCTTTCTCTTTCTTGGTAAAATTTTTTGTTTTTTGGTTTGTTTGTTTTGGTAGAGACTTTATTGCCCTTGGTAGAGTGTGGTGGCGTCACACAGCTCACAGCTACCTCCCAAACTCCTGGGCCTAGGCCATTCTTTTGCCTCAGCCTCCTGAGTCCCCAGCTGGGACTACAGGCACCTGCCGCAATGCCCGGCTATTTTTTGTTGCAGTTTGGCTAGGGCTGGGTTTGAGCCTGCCACCCTCAGATGGGGCTAGTGCCCTACCCACTGAGCCACAGGAGCCGCCTATCTCCCTCAGTAAATTTTGTTCCATGCTTGCCTTAAAAAAAAAAAAATAGTTCACTATTCCAGAGTCACATTTGAGGGAAATAAAATTTGCTTACCTGAAATAATTTAAAACTATGCAGTATTTGAATAAAACTTAAAGCTAAGGAAAGAAAATATGCTTTCAGTCTATTAAAGGAATTCGGTATAGGTGTGCAGATAGTTTTTGTCTTTATTCTAAAATAAGTTTTTTTATTTCTAAAGTATTGTGGTTATTATGACTTTTGAGTGTATTCTACCTCAAAGAATGGAGTTATGCAGGGATAGGTTATTGCTTGCAGTGGGGGAAAAGGAAATATTATATAGCATAGGCAGGCTAACATATAACTAAATACAGGTTTATCTTTGCAGTAAACAAACCTAAAATATGAGTATCATAATGGGTTGGATACAAGACTCTTTAGGAATTTATCTGCTGCAAAATGTGGAATTTCTGCGTTTTCACTAAAAGTTAAAATGTTGATTTTGTTGGATTTTTTGCAGTCAGATCAACCAAGATAAGTTGATTATCATTGGACTTTCTAAAATAGGCCACTCAGATCCAGAAATTTGTAGAATAAGAGCTTTAATAATAAACCATTTCCAGCTATTTGTTTGAAACTAAAGGAATTTTTTAAATATTTATGTGTTTATTTATTTATTTATTTGGAGACAGAGTCTAACTTTCTTGCCCCCAATTAAGTACCGTGGATTCTTATCTCACAGCAACTGGGGATCAAGTGATTGATTCTCTTGCCTTAGCTTCCCAAGTATAGCTGGGACTACAGGTGCCTGCCACAATATCCAGCTATTTTTTAGCAATGAGAGTCTTGCTCTTCCTCAAGCTGGTCTCCAAGTAGTGAGTTCAAGCAATCCACCCACCTCAGCCTCCCAGAGTGCTGGGATGATAGGCATGCACCACTGCACCTAGCTTCACTAAAGGAATTATTGATAGAAATTGTGTTGGAGCGATAGGTATGTGCCCCATGTTAAAATTTGCTTTCTGCTATGTCATACATGTATTTTTTTCTTCAGATTAGATTGAGTATAGTTCCCTTCACTTCTTTCACCTCCCAGGAGAAAAAATTTTCCTGCCTGTCTTTGGATAGGCTTCTGCCTAGAGATTTGAAGGCTGTGCTGCACATCTGGACAAATGGTGGCAATTATACAATTCGTTGTTCCCAGATTTGGTTTATTATTTTTATTGTGACAGTCTTACTATGTCACCCTTGGTACCCTCGGTAGAGTGCTGTGGTGTCACAACTCACAGCAACCTCAAACTCTTAGGCTTAAGCAATTCTTTTGCCTCAGCCTCCCAAGTAGCTAGGACTACAGGTGCCCACCAAAACACCCAGCTATTTTTTGGTTTTCGTTGTCGTTGTTTGGCAAGCCTGGGCTGGGTTCAAACCTGCCAGCTCTGGTGTATGTGACTGGCGCCCTCACTGCTGAGCTACGGGCACCGAGCCATCAGCTTTGGTTTAATCTGGGGATCAGGAAAAGTCTATGATATATAGATTGGCGATTTTTTTTTTCTTTGAGACAGTGTCTCACTATTTCACCCTTGGTAGAGTGCTGTGGCGTCACAGCTCACAGCAACTTCAAACTCTTAGGCTTAAGCAATTCTCTTGCCTCAGCCTCCCAAGTAGCTGGGACTATAGGTGCCCACCACTACACCTGGCTAGTTTTTTCTTGTAGTTGTTGTTTTGCAGACCCCAGTTGGGTTTGAACCTGCTAACCCCGGTGTATGTGGCCAGTGCCCTAGCCTCTGAGCTACAGGTGCTGAGCCCATAGATTGGGATTTTATCTGGATAATTTGCTAATTTTGAGTAATAGACCTACTGATCCAAAAATCCTGTGACAAATTTTCAAAAAGTCTTCTCAGGCTTGACACCTGTAGCTCAAGTGGGTAGGACGCCAGCCATATACACCGGAGCTGGCAGGTTCGAATCCAGCTGGGGCTTGCCAAACAACAGTGACAACTATAAGTAAAAAATGCCAGGCATTGTAGCGGGTGCCTGTAGTCCCAGCTACTTGAGAGGCTGAGGCAAGAGAATCACTTAAGCCCAGGAGTTTGGAGGTTGCTGTGAGCTGTGATGCTACAGCACTCTACCCAGGGCGACAGCTTGAGACTCTGTCTCAAAAAAAAGTCTTCTCAGCTTTAAGACATGGTTTTGATTTTTGTGATAGGTATGGAAGTGTGATTCTACTGATCACTTGCCCATCCACACATATAAATCAAGAAAGTGATAATTTTAGATCTATATACCTGATTTAACTTTACTCGAGGGGAGGGACTAAACTGTAACTTGTGTCCAGATACATACCATGTTAACAAGCTCTAGTTTCAGTTTTCTTTAATTATGATTGCTATCTGATAAATAGAATATAGTTATACAGGATAAAAATAATTTTTACCATTTTAAAATGATAGTTGTATGACTACAGAAAAAATACTTATTCTCAGTGTTGTATTTCATTCCCATTACTCAATAATCTCATAGTAAATTATTTCCTTTCAAGAGCTACTTCTTTGGTCCTTGTAGTATAAGGGCCAGCTGTCTTTTTTTTTTATTAAGATTTCAGGATACCCTCTGAAGTTTTCTTGTATGCCAGTTAAGAGTCCTTACTTACTGCCTTCTCTCTGTGTATCACTGTAGTTTGTGCATGTATTTCCCTTACTGTCAGATGCCCAAGCAAGCATGTTGTGTAGACATAAAGTTGAAGCAAATAAATGGGTATGGATTGACATTTTGACCTTACAGATTTAAACTGAGAATAGATGTGACTTAGAGGTCAGAACCATTTGCCTGGGTAGTTAAACTTATTTAAGCATCAAATTTAATTGATCAGATTTGATGAATGCTTCATCCAGAAGAGTTGGGCACTTCATTGAGGGTTAGTGGTTGCCAAGAAGTACTTGGTGCTTTTTTAATTATGAGCTGTAATGAGACATGTCATTTTATTTGTGTAGTGTAGGATGCTTGCATAACATGCATGTCTACTTGTGAAGACAAAATTATTCTGGCAGTTTGATTTCAGATAATTGACTTTTTGTAATCAACGCTTCTGGGCAGCCTAGGTGATGTTTAAGATTTATAGGAAAATACGAATGCTTTGTCAGAGCTTCATAGAACTGTGCTATTTTTAACTCTTTCTCCAGCCCAGCAGTAATCAGTCTAGATTTTTAAGATTTAAAACAAAAAACAGCTTCAAGCTCACCAAAACTTTGTGTGTAATATAATTCTTTTTTTTTTTTTTTTCCTTTGCAGAAATGGAATCTGTTTGGAATTTGCAGAAGCAAGGTAAGAATGGTTAGGTTATTTGAAATGTTAGTAGTAGTCAGTAATCACTGTATGTTATTTTTGGGTGAGAGTAATAGATTAGTGACCTATCAAATGGTTAGACTTTATATTTTGAATTATTCAATAATTGCAGTCAAAAGTCACTAGCTACCATATTAGGACTGCTGAGGAGGGGGATAACAGTGTTAAGTGAAAAGAATATATGAAAGTCCTCTTCTGCTGGATGAAGAATTTGTATGTTTTTTCCTTCCCTGACTATGAAAGTAAGATAAAACAGTAAATTGGTTTTGGGGTTGTGTTTTGTTTTTGTTTTTGTTTTTTGAGACAGTCACAGGCTATCACCCTTGGTAGAGTTCCATGGCGTCATCATAGCTCATAGCACCTTCTAACTCTTTGGCTTAAGCAATCCTCTTGCCTTGGTTTTTCTATTTTTAGTAGAGATGGGTCTCACTCTTGCTGAGAGCTAGTCTCGAGCTCAAGCAATCTACCTGCCTTGACCTCCCAGAGTGCTCAGATTACAAGTGTGAGCCACCACACCCAGCCATCATAAATTTATGTTTTTAATCTGGGAAACCAAAACAATTGTTTCCACTTTTAGTCAGTCTTTATATTTATGTGGTAGGCAAGGGATAACCTAATATTTTTCTTAATTTAGAAAATACACTTTCATTGTGGAATATATGAAATAAAGTGAGTTTTGATTGGAGAACCAGTCACTGACTTAAGATTTGGATTTTCAGAGCATTTACCTCAATTGTATCCTACTCCTTATTTTACTATGCTAGTTAATGTTTGTGAAATTTCTAGACTTTCGGGTCTTGAAGGACATTCGAAATTCTCTTCTCTACCTTATCTATTATGAAACTGAGGCCCAGAGAAGTAACTATGTAAGCTAGAAAGTGGTAAGACTAAGGTTACAATGTAGGTTCCCCTAATTTCCCAACATGCTCTTTTGCCCTCCCCCCTTGTTATAGGTCAGGGTTTTTTGTAATGGCAGCTATTTAAGCTTAAATTATTCTGAGTTACTTTCTTTCTAACCTTCCTAATCAAAGACAAATGAAAGAAGCTAGACTAGAAAATAGGTAGTTCTACTTTTCGAGAGTATATTTTCTAGTTTAGCTAGAAAATATTTTTATTGTGAAATATATATATTATATATATTATATATTCTATATGTAAAATATAGAAAATATTTTTATTGTGAAATAGCTATTAAACATTAGGAGTGAGCATTATTATATTCATGGCAGGTTGTCAGTGGGTGGCCTTTGGAGTCCCAGAAAGGATATTATCTCTAGACTAACTAGATTGATTCGTGGGTTGAGGTGAGCTTGAGTTCTTCCAATATTTTCAGGCTTTTAAAATTTTTCCATTAGGGATCGGGTGCAATGGCTCATGCCTGTGATCCTAGCACTCTAGGAAGCCAATGTGGAAGGATCCTCTAGATTAGCCTAAGCAAGAGCCAGACTCCAGCCTCTACTAAAAATAGAAAAAAATAGGCTGAGCTCTTGAGGAGATGTCTGTAGTCTCAGCTATTCAGGAGGTTGAGACAGGGGGATCACTTGAGCCCAGGAGCTTGAGGTTGCTGTGAGCTAGGCTGATGTCATCGCACTCTAGGCTTGGCACCCTTGTTTCAAAAAAAAAAAAATTTTTTTTTTCTATTAGGTGACAGGTTTTTTTGGGTTTGCCTATTTTTTTAAGCGTCTGTACTTTCAGAACTTTCTGTGATGGGTCTGGAAATAGTATAAAATTAAAGCACTGCCAAGGAAGAGGGGCCTATGAATAGGAATTTCAGATAGTACTTCAAAATAAGTTTTATGTCTTGAACATGGGTGATCCCTGGGCATTTGCTGTTGTTGAGAGTGTTACTATGAGAAATTAGGAAGAAGAAATAAATCATGATAAGGACTGAATTGGAAGTTCTGCCAAACTACTACAGTTTTTGTTGCTGAGTTTTGAACAGTTTCTTACTACACAGTCCACACTGGTTAAAATAAATTTCGATGGCCGGGTGCAGGGGCTCACAGGCTCATGCCTGTAATCCTAGCACTCTGGGAGACTGGTGGATGGAATGCTTGAGCTCAAAAGTTCAAGACCAGGCTTGGCACCCATAGCACAATGGTTACGGCGCCAGCCACATGCAGGGAAGCTGGTGGGTTTGAGCCTGGCCTAGGACTGCTAAACAACAGTGACAACTGCAACAAAAAAATAGCTGGCACTGTGGCAGTTGCCTGTAGTCCCAGCTACTTGGGAGGCTGAGGCAAGAGAATCACTTAAACCAAAGAGTCTGAGGTTGCTGTGAGCTATGATGCTACAGCACCTCTACCAAGGGAAACATAGTGAGACTCTGTCTCAAAAAAAAAAACCTGAGGGAGAAACACTTGAGCCCAAAAGAGTTGGAGGTTGCTGTGAGCTCTGACACCATGGCACTCTACCCGAGGGTAACAGCTTGAGATTCTGTCTCAAGAAAAAAGTAAGTAAATAAATTTTTACTTTATTCGCTAAGACCAGCAAAAAAAAATAAATCCAAGTGTTTGTTTCTTGTTGGATCATTGGTGACTTAAGCTTTTTTCATTGCCTGCTTTTTTTCAAATATTCTGCTTTTGTAATCAGGAGGAAACACAAAAACTTAGTAACTAAACTTAACCTTCTCTGATCTTAGAAATTGAGGGTTCTCATTGGCTTTTGAAGGCCCTGTAACTAGGAATTTATTGGAATGCAAAACTGCTACATTTTGGGTTGAGAGATCAAAACGTGTTAATACTCGGGCCACATCTATGGTGCATATTTTTATTTATAAAAAAAAAATATATATATATATATATAAATGTTAATACAGAGAGAAATGGCCTTTAAGTTGTGTTTTCATAAAAAGTTGTGGGACGATTTAAATGGTGGTTATTTGGGGTTTGTTTTGAGATTCCAGACTTTATTTTTACTTACTTTTTTTTAACTTTTGCAGATCCCAAAAGGATAATCACTTACAATGAAGCCATGGATAGTCCAGATCAATGAAGGACCAGACTGCCTATTTGCAACCTTCCTGTAGCATTAGAGCCAGCATTCATGGGGGACACAGGCTTTTATGCTCCTAGATCTTCAATGAAGGAATCAAATTTATTTCAAGAGACTACACATGATTATTTAATCTCCAGTACAGAATAGTTTTTTTTTTTTTCTTCTTTTTGTTTTTGTTTTCAAGTAT